>JASPKP010000828.1:0-7500 GCA_030674155.1 Stramonita haemastoma | reverse complement strand
AGTTCAGTGATTGTCTCTTATGATTCTGATAGTTCAGTGATTGTCTCTTATGATTCTGATAGTTCAGTGATTGTCTCTTATGATTCTGATAGTTCAGTGATTGTCTCTTATGATTCTGATAGTTCAGTGATTGTCTCTTATGATTCTGATAGTTCAGTGATTGTCTCTTATGATTCTGATAGTTCAGTGATTGTCTCTTATGATTCTGATAGTTCAGTGATTGTCTCTTATGATTCTGATAGTTCAGTGATTGTCTCTTATGATTCTGATAGTTCAGTGACTGACGTGTGTCTCTTATGATTCTGATAGTTCAGTGACTGACGTGTGTCTCTTATGATTCTGATAGTTCAGTGACTGACGTGTGTCTCTTATGATTCTGATAGTTCAGTGACTGACGTGTGTCTCTTATGATTCTGATAGTTCAGTGATTGTCTCTTATGATTCTGATAGTTCAGTGACTGACGTGTGTCTCTTATGATTCTGATAGTTCAGTGACTGACGTGTGTCTCTTATGATTCTGATAGTTCAGTGACTGACGTGTGTCTCTTATGATTCTGATAGTTCAGTGACTGACGTGTGTCTCTTATGATTCTGATAGTTCAGTGACTGACGTGTGTCTCTTATGATTCTGATAGTTCAGTGACTGACGTGTGTCTCTTATGATTCTGATAGTTCAGTGACTGACGTGTGTCTCTTATGATTCTGATAGTTCAGTGACTGATGTGTCTCTCTTATGATTCTGTGTGCAGAATGTCCATGTTGAAAGAGACCCAGGCTTTGGCAGCCACCGACCACAAGAACGGATGTTCACATTGTGCCCCAATCACCCCGCAGTGAAATGAACTGATGCAGTGGTGTGTAGTGTACTTTGCGGCACAGTGCAGTGTTGTCTATACCCTCCTCCCTCCATACCTACTGTTGAAATAAAAGCTCTTCTTCAAAACCACAACCACACCTCCCCCCTCTCCCTTCACTTGATGTTATGTATGCGGACAACTTTGTTTTTTCAGTTTCTGTACAGGGGGTTCATGCACACACGTTTGACATGCGTTATTGTGTTGACTTGCGCTTGTGTTCCTGAGTGAAAGTGTGGGTTTGTGTGTGTGTGTCTGTGTGTGTGTGTGATTGTGTCTGTGATTGTGTGTGTGTGTGAGAGATAGAGAGAGAGAGTGAGAATCAGGAAAGTCCTACATGTAGATTTTCCACATCAGAATGAAAAAATGGTCACACCAATCCATCACAACCACCTGCATTCTACTGCTGTTCTTCAGCTCCCTGTATCCAGATGTCTATTTCAAAAGTGAAGAATTGGAAAAAAAAGGGGGGGGGGGGGGGGTTAGGTGTGTTTTTTTTTCTGTCCTCAATGGTCCGTTGGTGACATTTCATATTTGAGCATTTGCCCACCAGTAAAGGTTTTTTGGTTTTTAAAAAAAAAAAAAAAAAAAAATTGCCCACTAGTAAGTTAGCCGCATTACGCTTCGCATTATGACTTCAGGGACGATGTTGAAATATACCATTGCATGTTTTCTATATTTTGTTCATACATGCACGCAATGGCCTACCCACTCTTTCAAAAGATGGAACAGGTTTTCATGTGGGGTGCAATCTGTTCTGCATGTGTTTGTACACATGACTTTAGAAAGACATTATTCCCTAGAATTTATTTTCATTTCATTTTTTGTTTGTTTGTTTGAATCTTTGATGTCATTTTCAAAATGATTGAGAAGTTGGTACCTGCACTTGTCTTTCCTCACTCCTTTTTCCTCAATATGACTTTAGTGTATAGTCTCGTCGGAAAGAGTTTTGGGGAGTGGAGTCTGTTAACTCCAGAGGGAAATCCCCAGGAACTGGCGTCTGTTTCTCTCAATTTGACGACCCTGGTTCCAGTCCGGTCTAGGAGATTTTTCTCCTGGAGTTAACATCAGTGCTGACTCCACTCTCCCCAAAAGTCCTTCGGATGAGACTTTAAACCAAGGCCCCATGTGCAAACGCACGCAGAATATCTTGCACACATGTTAAATCCTGTTCCGCTTTTTGTAAGAGTAGGCCAACGTGTGCCGGTGGGAACAGATGACATTTACAAAACTGCATACACACGGGGACGGGATGTAAAAAAGCACAAGAGTGCTTATTCCATTATCCTTGATATAAAACAATAAAATTAAATCAAATCAAATCCAGTTAATTCACCCTAGGCTGCCCTGCCCTGCACTGTTCGAAGAGTGGTGGAGCAGTGTATGTGTGGGGAATTTTTGAAAATCTGTAGTTTTGTCATATTATTGCCCACCTGTAACCAGGGCACATTTCTCTGCAGGAAATTTGGGCTGTTCCCCCTGGGAACAAAAAAGTACACAGGGACTGGATGTAGAAAGCACAAGGGTGCTAATTCCACTATCTGTGAAATGAAAGTAGAAACGAAGTATAGGCTTAAAATATACAGACATCTGAATACAGGCTTCTGAAATGCAGCCACATGAATACAGGTTTCTAAAATAAACATTCAAAATACACATAGAATAATATAGACAAAAATATTTTTAAATATCGAGTGTAAACATGAAATGGGTGTATAAATAAAAACATGCTTCTAAAATACAGCAATCCAAAATAAATGAAAAGCAAGTATGAACATTAAGTAGGGTGTACAAATATGGAAAAAAAACTTTGTCAATTATTTAAAATATATTCAATTGTCTAAAATACATGAAAATAAAGGTATTACCATAGGCATGTCATTACTGATATGCGTAAAATATCAGAAATATACTACTACAGGTATGAATAAAGGATAAGGCTATTAAAAAAAACATCTAGACAACAATAAATTGGCATACAGCCATTCCAAACTGAGTTTTTGAACAACCGCCAAGATACTGATTGAGGTCCTCCCACTTAACATATATTTTGCACAATATTGATATAGACATTTTAAAGCCACAGCATCAAAGTAGAAATGTGCAATTCCTCTATTAAGAGGCAAGTTCAACTGCCAAACAAAAAAAGGTTCAGGGTTTGATTCCCAACCTTGCCCTTCCTAATTTGATGAGAAAAACGATATCAAAACCCAGAGTATGCAATGACAATTTACGCCCTGTGTGGAAATGCACACAGAACATCTTGTGTGCTCACAAACAACACACTCCACCCCTCTTGAAGAAGAGGCTGTTTTTGAGTGGGTAGGAACAGATGATAAACTTTCTTACTTGGATGCCTATATACCATATATACACGCTATTCCTTCATTCTGCTACCTAAAATGAGGGGCAAGTGTGAGTTGATTATGCTTAAAATATTGTTAAACCTTGGAGCTCTAGCTGAGGACTAAGCAAATGAAGAACCGATACTGCATGAGCAGAACATTGGAATTCAGGCAGTGTATATATGGACTTAGGAAATGCATGCAAGGGGCATTAGGAATACATATACTCCTACGCTCTGCATGTCGGTAGGAACATGGACTTTTGGATGAGACTGTAAACCGAGGCTGTGTGCTGCGAACGCATGCAGAACATCTTAAGCATATACACAGGGACTGGATGGAAAAAAAAAAAGTATATAAGTGCTTATCCCATTATTCCCGGTATTAAAGAATAAAATAGATTTTAAAAAAACGTAGATGACAAACCCGTGTGCGAACACGCGCTAAACATCTTGAGCAAAAGTTGTGCTATTCGTAAGAGAAGGCCATCGTGTGCCGGTGGGAACAGATGACGTAATGATGATGTAAAAAAAAAAAAAGCGCATGAGTACTTATTCCATTATCCTCGATATCAAAAGATTAGATAAATAAAAACGTGTCTGATTACACTGTCTTACGATCGTTACAGGCACTGATCAACCGACATTCTATAACAAACTCGTCAGACCTACAGATATCTACACACAGACGCGGAACACATCTATATACATCGATTCCCAGTGGAGGAGATTTTTCTTCTGGGGTTAACATCAGTGCTGACTCCACCCTCCCAAATAGTCCTTCGGATGTGACCATAAACTGAGGCCCCGTATGCGAACGCAGGCAGATCATTTTTGCGCACACGTTAAATCCTTTTAAATCCTTTTCCGCTTTTCGTATGAGTTGGCCATAGTGTGTCGGTGGGAACAGATGACAAGATTTACAAAACTGAATACACACGGGGATTTGATGTAAAAAAAAACAACACACGAGTGCTTATTCCATTGTCGATATAAAAGGATAAATAAATATAATAGACACTGAATAACATGACTACAAACTCCATATAACGGACACTGAATAATACATTATATCACGTAAACAGACAAACGCGTCCAAACACACACACACACACACACACACACACACACACACACACACACACAAAACACACACACACACACACATATTATATATATATTATATATATATATATATATATATATATATATATATAAACCGAGGTCCCTGTGCGAACCTACCAGAACATCTTGCACACATGTGAAATGCGGTTCTGCTTTCCGTAAGAGTAGGCCATTGTGTGCCGGTGAGAACAGATGACATTTACAAAACTGCATACACACTAGTAGTAAAAAAAAGTATGCGAGTGATTATTCCATAATCCTTGAAGTAAAAGGGGGGAAAAAAAACTAACAAAAACAAACTGCAGACTCTGAATAATGCGTCTACAAACAAAGATCTAACGGACATTACAGACACAGACTGACAGGTCTAAACAGATTCTATAAGCATGTATTCTCTGCCGATAGGAACAGATGACATTTATAAATCTGCATACACACGGGGACTGGACGAAAAAAGCACAAGAGTGTTTATTCCATTATCTTCGATTTAAAAAAAATAAATAAAAAATATAGGCCTAGTGGTTATTAGTCTACAGGAAAACTGGCCAGCATTCACTGTAGCTCATTAAGAAGTCAATGAGATAATATATTAACTTTGCTTAAAATAAAGGCAAGAGAATTGGCTGGTTAGGCAGAAATTTAGCTAAAGGGTGTCGGAAATGAGAACATTTATAGCACACTATTTCGAGAAAACTGGGATGCTACTTGCAGTATGAGAGCCCCCAGCTCGGAAAGAAACTTTGGGGGGGGGGGGGGGGGGGGGGGGGGGGGGGGAGTAGGATACACTTGATGAAAAATTGTCTGTAAACTGTGGGATAGATGTATCAATTCAGTCCCTAATCGGAAATCTCCGCTGGGACGTTAATTTAATCACATCAACAAGATGTAGCCTATCGATTAGTAAATTTTGAAAGAATGCTCTGTGTTTAAAATTTTCTGGGGCAGATTTTGCTTCAAAACTTGCCTAAAAGAACGTTTTTTGGAAGGAGGCAGTGTAAAAAAAAAAAAAAAAAAAGATTGATTCACAATATTAACTATTTTCTGCTCCTTTGTAACAATCGTTTTGCTTCTACTGTCAGTGGAGTGCAACCACGCTTTCGGTAAACTTTCAATTTCAACTTTTCTTAGCATCGAAAATAGCCCAAATTGATCAGTCTCTTGAACTATATCAACCTCATTTGCTTCAGGGATGAAAAAAATGGTATTTTCATCTAAGAAGAAAGCGTATATGACTCGGTAAAGAAGAACCAGAGCCCAGTATAATAATAAAGTGAAGATAAAACACACACACACACACACACACACACACACACACACACACACACACACACATCGAAGAAGTGATGATGATCTAGACTTCATCCTTCCAATGAGAGACTCGGCCTATAGGCCTATAAACCGAGGTGTGATGTGCAAACACACGCAGAACATCTTCCGCACACGTTTAAACCTGTTCCGCTTTTCGGAAGAGTAGGCCATTGTGTGCTGATGGGAACAGATGACAAAGTTTACAAAACCGCATACACACGGGGACTGGATGTTCCATTATCCTGGATATAAAAGAAAAACAAATAGTGTCCACTGCACCGACACTGGTGACGAGGCCACAGTGTCGAGAATATACAACCAGTAAACTATTATACCTAGTTATTATTTTTGTTGTTGTTCGGTTTTCAACTGACCTTACCTCTCTCTCCCTGTGAATGATTCGGTTGTAGGAAAAAAAGTCACAGGAAAAAAAGTCACAGAAAAAAAGTCACAAAATTGGGTAGGAAAAAAAGTCACAATCAGGTCAAACAAAGGCCCCGTGTGCGAACGCATGCAGAACATCTTGTGCACACATTGTGGGTTTGTCCGAAAAATGTTCCCCACACTAAGATTCCATGATTTAACTACAAAGGAATATAAACTAGAACAATATAAATAAACTGCCATGATAGCAACCTTAAGACTTGCTGTAGATTTCACATAGTATGCCATGATTTCATGATAGAGAGACATACACCAAAATATATCCAGAGGACAGAAAATGTCAATATCTCCCTCAACAAATCGGAAGATGAATTTCACTTCTTGGATGAATGTGTCTTATAATTACGATAAACTCAGAGAGAATTTGTAAAAAAAAAAATTAGACCAATTATTGGGAACTAGCAGATAAGATCTCTCTCTCTCTCTCTCTCTCTCTCTCTCTCTCTCTCTCTCTCTCTCTCTCTCTCTCTCTCTCTCTCTCTCGTTACTTTGTTATGTCTCCCTCTTTCTCTCCCCCCCCCCCCTTTTTTTTTTAATCGAGGATAATGGAATAAGCACTCGTGTGCTTTAATTTTTTTTTTACATCCAGTCCCTGTGTGTATGCAGTTTTGTAATCTTGTCATCTGTTCCCACCAGCACACGATGGCTTACTCTTACGAAAAGCGGAACAGGATTTAACGTGTGCGCAAGATGTTCTGCGTGCGTTCACACACAGGGCCTCGGTTTACTTTTGGGGTGAGTGGAGTCAGCGCTGATGTTAACTCCAGGAAAGAAATCTCCTCGAAAGGGAATCGAACGGTTCGTCAAATTGCGAGCGCAATGTTCTGACCACTAGGCTATCGCGTCCCCATTGTCAATCTTAGAAGTCTAGTCTTCTCTGCAGTACACAGTTGTTTATATAATTTCTCAAGATTCATGTGCAATGTGATTTCAATTCCAGTATGAACGAGCATAATATGCGTGTGTGTTTGTAGGCTATTAGCAGGGTGGGGAAGGGGGGGGGGGGGGGGGGGGGGGAGTTAGTGGTACCGGCATCTGCATCTGCGTTAGGTCTAGATTCGACATTCTGTTTTAAGTGCATTGGCGAGCGTACACACACTCACAGTCAGAAAATTATTTTGCATCTCCGTGTTTGCTGCATTCAGTTTGTGAATGGTTACCAGACGCTTACAATGTTCAATGTTCAGGCATAAAAATATCTATTTTCACTGATTTTTGTAAGAATATAAAAAATATAAGAAGTTGAAAAAAAAGGTATGGTCATTGGATATCTAGAACCAGAATAATAATTTTATCTGGTTTAAATGATGTAATATGTGCAAAATATAGATCGATACAGAAGAAATCGTCATCGAGTAGTTGCTTTGGGGGTGTTTCTAATTAACTCCCTTGAAGAAGCCCTCCGTTATGAATTTTAGTAATAAC
>JASPKP010008282.1:0-11750 GCA_030674155.1 Stramonita haemastoma | reverse complement strand
TTACATTCCCACACTCTAACAACAGCACTTACATCCCACTTTCTAACAACAACACTTACATCCCACTTTCTAACAACACTTACATCCCACACTCTAACAACACTTACATCCCACACTCTAACAACAACACTTACATCCCACACTCTAACAACACTTACATCCCACACTCTAACAACAACACTTACATCCCACTCTCTAACAACACTTACATCCCACACTCTAACAACACTTACATCCCACACTCTAACAACAACACTTACATCCCACACTCTAACAACACTTACATCCTACACTCTAAGAACATTTACATCCCACACTCTAACAACAACACTTACATCCCACACTCTAACAACAACACTTACATCCCACATTGAACTTGACTGCATCCCCAGTCACGTATGTTGTCCACTGCACGCGACATCTGAACTGTGTGGACTGATGATCTGAACGAACCAATTTCTGTGACACTGTCAGGCTGCTGGCACCGTAGTTCCCCTCTTTCAGGACACCGTTGCCGCTGCTGCCGCCAGTCTTCACCCACTGCAGACGACCTGCTGGCGCACCGATGTTGTTGGTGTTGCACGTGCAGGTGACGTTGGTGTTTTCCCTGATGTAGCCCTCTCCTCCACAGCCTGATACGGTAGGGGTCCCTGGTTTGACTGGGGGACATCGATTCAGCAAAGGGAGACTTAAAGACGCTACAATCTGAGTGACACTACTTTGTAGACATTTTACTTTTTTTTTAATTCTTTGTTTATCATTTGAACATAACTTTATTCGATCCTTGTGTTGTTTTATTTTGTTTTGTTTTTCCCCCACTGTTGAAATTATTTTAGTCAACAGCTTGATGGACATAGTGAACATAGTTTTAACTCAACTGTCTCCATCGCCGTTGTTGTCGGTAGGAGCTCCATGCAATGCCACCAGGGTTAATTCACCATCTCCCTCTATCTCTGCTGAGTTCTACCATTTCCTGTAGCCCTCCCAGACCACTGACCTCAGTGAAATTGGCAATGTAAGATATTGGTGTTCTGCCTCTTTCCCTTCCGCCCTCAACCTTACCTCAGAGAAGTGTCGTCATCAGATTTGTTTGTGTGTTTCTGTTTGCATGACCAACATATCTTTGTCAGTGCTTCTCAGTTTCAGCCAATATTTGTCTTCGCACTGGTAGTTCATCAAGAATGCTTTCATTTTTTCTTCTGTCTGACCATTTGACTCTTAGCAGTCCGCTGCAGAGCCACATTTCGGCTGTGTTTATTTTGTCACTTTCTAATGTTCGTACTGTCCAGGCTTCTGACCCATACTACAAAACAGGCAAGATCATTGTTTTGACAATTGTAGTGTTGAGATATATAGGTATGCTTCTGTCTTCCCGAATGATTTTTACCTGAATCCTTTTCCTCATGTACGCAGAAGCCATCATTCTCTTTAACAGAGCCTAAGAACTAGACATTTTAAAGAATTCCAAATCTATTCCACTGCTTTTGATACTCTGAGGGGTGACTGTACCGCAAATGATCATCACTCTGGTCTTTTTTGCCATTTAGCTGAAGGCCAGCAGTGTCATCCTCTGCATCAACTCAGTAGATAATTCTTCCCATCCTTGTGCTATCATTGGTTATATTTGCTGCTCATCAGTGTGCCTGAGGTTGATGATGCTTCTGTTTCCCATATCAAAGCCCATGTCATCAATGTCAGCCTTTCTGGTGATAATTTCTTTATTATGTATTTCTGGGTGCATTAGGAAAAAGATGCAGGGATAGTATACATCCCTGGCATACTCCCTTTTATATATCAAAGAACTCTGTGTTTGCCACTCCATATAACGGTTACCTGCCCTGAATACAAATTTGCTATGAGCGATACCAGACGCCTTGGAACGCCCATTTCTAACATTATGATAAATCATGTTTAATACAGTCAAAAGCCTTACTGTAGTCTATGAAAGTAATATAAAACATTAACTTCTGTTTTTCTCAGTTTATTTAACTGTATCTGAAGCACAAAAAAATCATGCTTGTTGTTGTTGTTTTTTCTCTTCCACGTCTATATCCTGCCTGACAATCAGATATCTCTCTTTCTCCTTTATCTTTATTTCTGTCGAGGATGAGGACGACCAGGGGAATTTTGCTTGTGTGGCTCATCAAGGCGGTTGTTCTACAATTGGCACAGTCTTTAGTATCCCCGCCCTTGTGGAGCATGACGAATTCTTGTTGCATGTAGAAAGCAGAGGCTATCGGGCATCCTCATGCATAGAGGACAGGTGCTACACTGGGACACTGAACTCAGTCTTTGTGGCTGCCTTGCCCTGGATTTGGCTTATAACTCTGCAAGTCTGCGGGCAGTAAGCGTTTGCTTTTATTCGACAGTACAGCAGCCATACTAGTCCTTCAAAATGATCTATCATTTAAAAGATGGAGCTGTTTCTGTGATCTCTAGAGTCTCTCTGGTCTTTTGTTGGCTTCAAGGATGGAGATGGAAGTGTGGTGGTTTTGCAATGTCTCTGTCATGATGTTTTCGAGGAAGAGGTTGAAGAGTACAGGTGAGAGAAGGCAGCCCTGGCGAACCCCAACCGTGGTCTTGAAGAACTCGCCCACGTGATTGTTCATGAAAACTGCACTTTTTGCGTTCTCGTACAGAGCCTTGATGACTTCAATTAGGCAGCTGTCAATGTTGAAGTGCCTGAGTACTTGCCAGAGGCCGTCATGCCATACCCTGTCAAAGGCCTTTTTGAAATCTATGAAATTGTGGTACAAGTCTTTTTGGTGTTGGAGATGCTTCTCTATCAGAATTCTCCGATTGAAAATTTGTTCCATTGTGCTGCGTTTTGGTCTAAAGCCCGCTTGTTCTTCTGCCAGGAGTTTTTCCGCTTGGTTTTTCAGTCTGTTGAGGACTACCTGCAGCATGATCTTGCTAGGATGGCTTATGAGACTGATGGTTCTGTAGTTCTGGCATTGCTTAAGGTTTCCTTTCTTTGGCAGGGGTATTACAAGAGACTGTGTCCATTCTTTTGGCCATTCTTTGGTATCGTGGATCTTCTGGCAAAGTTCTGTGAATCGCCTTGCTGTTTCATTCCCTCCATTTTTTATGAGTTCAGCTGGGATGTTATCGATTCCAGGGGACTTCCCCTTCTTCAATTGTTTAATAGCTGCATCTACTTCACACCTTAGTATTGGTGGGTCTTTATCTTGGTGTTCAGGGGGTTTGTCAGAAACTATGTTGGTATCTGGGCGTAGTGGGTAGTTATACAATCCCTCACAGTATTCTGTCCAGCGTTGGAGGATGGCATTGTTTTCCGTTAAAAGATTTCCTTCTTTGTCTTCAATAACAGAGGCTTTAGGCTGTGTGGTTTTCGTTAGTGCTTTCAAAGTGTCGTAAGCTGTTTTGCTGTTTCCCTTGGCCATTCCAGCTTTGATGTTGTTGCATTGTTCTTCTATCCATGCTTCTTTGGCTTCTCTCATCTTTTTCCTCACTTCTCTGTGGCTATCCATGTACTTCTTGTAAGCTTCTTGACTTGTGAACTTTTGTTTCTTAAGTTCTCTTCTTTTGTTGCAGAGGTCAAGAACCTCATTTGTCACCCAGGGTTGTTTCTTTGTTCTGCTTATTCCTAATGTTTCTTCTGCTGCTGTCGTTAGCACTTCTTTGATGTTGTTGGCCAGTGTGTCCACATCATTGTCGATGGCTGTGAGTGCGGCGAACTTTCCTCCAATGTTGGCTTGGAAGATCTCAACCACTGTTGGGTCTTTGAGTTTTTCCAGGTCGAATCTTATGCGTGGGCTTTTTGGCTGGTGTTTTGCTTTCAGTTTCAGCCTGATGGTGGTAAGTACAAGGTCGTGGTCACTGCCAATGTCAGCTCCTGGGAATGTTCTTGTGTTTGCCTTGTTTATGCTGGATTTGAATCTTTGGGGTGACAGAATGTAATCAATTTGATTATGAATCACACCATTTGGTGAGTGCCAGGTTGATGTTCTGGATGGCTTGTGAGGGTGGAGTGTGTTAGCCAAAGTTAGTTTGTGCTTCTTTGCGAATTCCAGCAGCCGCTGTCCTCTGTCATTTGTTTCTCCTAGTCCAAATCGTCCTGTGGTTCCTGCCCAGGTGTCATAGGCATCAGGTCCCACCTTAGCATTCCAGTCGCCTTCCACAATAAGGATGTCTTTTTTGGGCGTTTTGGAGATGATGTTTTCAAGTTCTTCATAGAATTCTTCTATCTGGTCATCATCGTAGTCAGATGTTGGAGCATACACTTGGATGATGGTGAGATTCTGGGGTTTTGCAGAAACTCTGATTGAGATGAGTCTGCTGGATACTGGTGTGCAGCTGATGATGCTTGACACAATCTCTTTCCTGACAATAAAGCCTACTCCATGTTGATGTAGTTTCTCTTCTCTGCTGTACCATATTTTGTGGCCGTCTTGCGTGGTTGTTTCTCCGAAGCCAATCCATCTGACTTCTGCAAGCCCTATGATGTCCCATTTATACCTCTGTAATTCATGTGTAAGTTCCTGTACTCTTCCTGTTTGGTACAGAGTCCTTACATTCCATGTACCAATGGTTGCCCCTTTAGCTGGAAGCTTTAGAGTTGGTTCTGCCCCAGTAGCACACTTGTCACTCCCACCCTGGAGGCTTGCAGTGGGTAGCGCGGTCGTTGTTGATCCGGGCCTCGACCGATCCGGCATGTCTTTCTGTTTTGTTATTCTCATCATGTCCTTTCAGTGGGCTTGAGGAAGCTTGGTGGCGCCCATCTCCTCTCCAAGACTCCTACTGGTGGGTAAGAATGCACCAGCCCCTCACAACGTTTCGCCCGCCAGTAGAAGCGGTTACCGGGGTGTGGGTGGGTTAAGGACCCGGACCCAGAAGTGAGAGTTGAGTGCCAAGTGAGGACCAGTGCTCCCGTCCATCCCGAAGGATGCTACTGCCAGGTTTACAAAGGTACCACCTCTCCTTAAGCACCCCATACACCCCAAAACCTGCACAGCAATGTTAAAACAAGCCGTTGTGGCATCAGGGGGATCATGACAGTGAAGAACGTAGGGCTCATCACATAGTTTGAACAGTAGCTTTTGTTTGAAAGAGACAAGTGTGCATGCTTGTGCATTGATCATAACCTGCTGTGTGCATTTTGCACAAGCATGCGTGGGCATGTGTACATGTACCTCACCTCACCACACTTCACCTATAATCTAGCAGACCATTAGGGCACCACTGAAGATGTTGATACCAGCTTCCTCCACTTCTCATGATTTTCAGCTTTCTGTAGCAGACTGCTCCACCCAAGGCCTGTCCACTCTCTGATGCTGTCTTCCCATCGTTTTCTCCGTCTGCCTCTTCGTCTCCCTCCCCTCACTGTTCCCTGTAGGACAGTCTTGGCCAGTCCAGATGTTCGTGGATATGCCTACACCACCTAAGTTTGCAATTGTTTACTGAAGTCAGCTCTTCGTATAGCTCGATGGCGTTTTCAATTAAGGTTTCAACTTTGCAAACCATCTCATCTCCATTGCCTGTATCCTTCTTTCAATGTCTACTGTTATCCACGTTTCACACCCGTACACATATATGGACTTGAACAGGGAAGGTGTGAGTGTGATCTTAAAACCAACAAACACACCTGTGCAGGCACATAAACAGACGGACAGACAGACAGAGCCAGAGAGAGAGAGAGAAAGATAGAGAGACAAAAAAAGAGTGGAACAAAGAGACTGAGAAGATGTAGAGAAGCAGAGACAGAAACAAAGACAGAAAAGAGGGAGGGGGGTAGTGAGAAATAGTTGGAAGGGGGAAATAATAGTTTTGACCATAAAGTAATTGCTTTAAAGCTGAAAATGGCTTATTCTGAACCCTGAGGGTTTGCATAAAGTCGGACAATAAAGTTGACCAAAGTTGGCGGGGGCAAAGTATTATTAAAATAATGTTTTTTATCACTCAAAAAAGCAAACTGAAACACCCACCAGTCTGGCGCCATACAAGCAGGGCACATGCCGCGTGTGCCGTAATTAGCCACCCATTGAGTGCAAACAGTGGCCACAGCTGTGGCGAGCAGCATCGATCCTGCTAT
Organism: Stramonita haemastoma; assembly: GCA_030674155.1. Lineage (NCBI taxonomy): Eukaryota > Metazoa > Mollusca > Gastropoda > Neogastropoda > Muricidae > Stramonita > Stramonita haemastoma. The sequence goes on along the minus strand of JASPKP010008282.1, from coordinate 5,698 downwards.
GAAAGTCCAAACAAGTCAAAATCGCGTGTTTTCCACCATTCCATAAGAGGACAAATATTACCAAGTTATGAATGACAAAGCGATCAAAGCAGCCTGTCTGTGGTAAGACAAAGTTCTTCTTTCGTTTCTTTAATGAAAATGTTGTTCAAGTGTGAAAAGATCTTTCAACTTTTAATTCATAATTACAGAAATAATACATATGGTTCCTGAACTATTTTTAGCACACACGTGGGATGCCTCTGGGTCAATGTGTTCAAAGTGTGTAGCTGCATTGGAGCTGGGAGGTTGGAATCAAGTTTTTCTTTACTGTGGGATAATGTTGATTATAACAGGTTGGAAATACACAGCATGACCAGTTACTATGTGTGTGTGTGTGTGTGTGTGTGTGTGTGTGTGCGTGGGATGACTGAGGGGCATCATGCTTCACACAGTGATTCTAGAAAAAGCTATGGAAGACTAAACAAGTCAAAATCACACATTTTTCTCCATTCATGAGAAGACAAATATTACCACAGAAATGATGTGAAGTGGGTGACATTTTTGTATGTGGCACTTCTTTTAGGACTCAATATGCATTACGATGCTAAACTAGCCTTTTCATGTGCATGAGCATGGACAAATAAATGAACTTGACTTGATTTCAGTCTGTGCATTTGGTCCAGCTTGATTGCTTATGTGGAAGTGCTCAGCATAGTGCCTATACATTGTGTTTGCTATTAATAGTTTTGCTTGAATAGTGTTCCTTTTCTCCATATACTTTATGGTTTGTTGTTTAATCTGCCTTTCTGTTTTCAGGACAACACTGAAAAATGCTGCGTCTGCAGAGAAGAGTTTGATTCTGGTAAAGACAAAGTGAGGCTGGGCAAGAAAGGCTGTGCAGGGATATAAAAGGCCAGCAATCTACTTGGCGATAACATCATGCCAAAACCTGGAGATTTTGTGCACCAGAAGTGCCATGCAGACTACACACATGCCAAGAACATCAGCTCTTACTGTAAGAAGAAGAGGGCCAAAATTTCTTTTTTAAAAAAAATGCCTGAAGAAAAGATTAAGATCTGAGGGAAAGGCGTTTGACCCTACGAGGCAGTGCCTTTTCTGTTGCAAAGAGGAGAAACGAACCCCAAAACCAAAGGCTCGGTTAGGAAATTAATCGCAGTCAGCACTAAAACTCAGTTCCAGGTGACCATTGAGGAATGATGCAGCATTCGATCAGATTCATGGTCACTTGAAGTACAAGGAAGACTCCAATACCTTCAAGACTGTAGGGGCATGGATGTGAAGTATCACAATGTGTGTAGGACAAACTTCTGTACAGGCAAGAAAATCCCTGCAAAATTTTCATCTGATAAGCCAGCACAAAAGAAACACTGCCAAACTCCAGGGAGGCCAGAAGACAAGCAATGCATGGTAGCATTTCTAGCAGTTGCATCTTACCTAGAAAATAATTATGGACTATGATCAGGTCACAATCCCAGACCTGGTCAAATGCAACAGAATCTGTTAGGGCCTGAAAATACTGCATACTCTAAGCCCTACATGAAGCAAAAACTGACCGAACACTTTGGTGACACTCTAGTAATAACATCTGTGAGTCTGTATATTACAAGTTGTTCTTCATGTCCTCCTGGACTACCTTAGTCTCCTGCTGTGGGACATTGACTAACTGAGAGATGTGACTGCTGGAACTGGATCTTTTTAGTGTACAGTTATTACCATTACCCCCTGAGGCGACTAAGGTGGAAACCTCACCTAGAGGTAAAATAGGTTATGATGGGGCTAACAACCCCATCATGGAAAAAAGCTTGTTACAGAAACCTACACTAGAGCATCCGACATTGGTGGCGACGGTAATGAGGTGCACCATGCGACTGGACTAATGACAGACGACAGCCAGACCGGAGAGGGAGCTGGTGCCCCGATAGTGGATTTACTGAAGCCAAAACAGAAGTTGAGGGTGGGGTGCTGGAACGTCCAGACCTTGTACCAGAACCCCCTCAGCTAGCAGACATCCAGCTGGCAGATATAGACCTTGACATCTGCACCGATCCACCGAGCCTGGAAGAAGTGACAGCAGCAATCAAGGCAATGAAGAGCGGCAAGGCACCAGGGGCAGATGGTGTGACAGCAGAGATGTTAAAGGCATATATGGATGTGATGGCTCCCATTCTAACTGAGATCTTCAGGCAGATTTGGGTAGAAGGTCAGATCCCTGAAGCATGGAAAAATGGTCTCGTCTTCAAATTGCTCAAAAAGGGAGATCTTGGAGACTGCAACAACTGACGGGGCATAACACCAGGAAGGCCTTCAGCAGGATTGTGCTGTCCAGATTGACGGCAGCCCTTGAGAAGGACCTCTGACCACAGCAAGCAGGTTTCCGCCCTGGGCGATCCTGCTCAGATCACATCTTCACTCTGCGCCAGATTCTGGAACAGAGCAATGAGTGGAATACACCACTGTACGTCAATTTTATTGACCTGGAGAAGGCGTTTGACAGCATCCACCGAGAGTCCTTATGGAAAATCCTAAGGCACTATGGAGTCCTTGCAAAACTTGTCCGGGTCATTGCAATGTTGTACAGCAACTTCAAATCCCAGGTGATCTGCGACACAGAGCTCACGGAAGCCTTCAGCGTCAGCACAGGAGTAAAGCAGGGCTGCATCCTATCGTCGTTCTTCTTAATCCTGGCCATGGACTGGATTATGAAGAATTCCAAGGATGGAGAGAGGAGAGGGATCAGATGGACCATGACAATGACAGCAACAAAAACACTGGAAGATCTGGACTTTGCCGATGATATCGCCCTGCTGTCACACCGCCACCAAGACATGCAGGAAAAGACAGATGTCATAGCAACAACTGCTGGAAGCCTTGGCTTGAAAATCAGCACCAAGAAGACAAAGAACATGAGAATGAACGCCAGTGTCCAAGAAAACATCAGACTGAATGGGGATCAGATCAAGGAAGTAAATGACTTCACCTATCTTGGATCCACAATGTCAAACACAGGAGATGGGGAGGTGGAGATCCGGGCTTGATTTGTAAAAGCCAGCCAGGCCTTCGCCTCACTCAGGAGCACATGGAAGGCAGGGAACATATGCCTGAAGACCAAATAAAGATTTTTCAAATCAATCGTGATTAGCACCCTCCTTTATGGATCAGAGTCATGGAAGATGACCAAAACCATCAGCAACAATTTTGATGGCTTCCAAAACAGATGTCTCAGACGCATTCTACGAATCTTTTGGCCGAATACCATCACCAATGAAGAACTCCACCGAGGAACAGAAACTGAACCCATCTCCATGCAAATCAAACGGAGGCATTGGCGATGGATAGGACATGTGCTCCGCAATCGCCCTACGATGGACTCCAGACGGTCGAAGAAAGAGAGGCCGCCCCAAGGAAACTTGGAGGATAACAGTAGAGAGGGAGATAAAGGAAATAGGTTGGACATGGGGCCGTCTGGAGCGTATTTCAGCTGACCGACATCAGTGGCGGGCTCTAGTTGAGGCCTTATGTGCTACCTGAGCACAAAGAGGACTAGATAGATAGATAGATATTACCATTATTGACATTAACATCAGAGTCTGTAGGCCTACATGATACACAGCATCTACTTCATGTTCTTTAGAGCCATTCCTTAGTTTTCAGCTTACTGAGAGATGTGACTGCAAGCGCAGATATTAGACATCAGAGTTTTATCTGTAACACAGCTTCTACTCCATGTCCTTCAGAACCACTCCTTAGACTCCTGCTTGGAGGGATTAGACTGCAGATTTTAGATCTTTATCATTATCAGAGACTGTACACAACAATACAACTATAATTTGTACAAGTACTACTTCCTGCTCTTGACAGCCACTCTGCTTTCGAGAATGAATACCCTGTTAGGTGTATAATGTAAGAACACTACTTAAGTTTTGATTTTATATGAATTATTTCCTAGTCACTGGTTACTAGTACTACTTCCTGCTCTTGAGAGCCACTTTGTTTTGGAGAATGAATATTCTTTTGGGTGTATAATGTAATAACACTACTTTTTTTTTTATTGTATATGAAATATTTCCTAGTCACCGGTTATGTGCCAAATTTATTTGACCACCAGTTCAATTTCTTATGTAGCAGGAAGTCAGTCTTTCTGTTTTCTACACAGCGATGAAACAGAATTTTAGAGATCAGTTATTTTAAATAAATAAATTGCTTTATTTGACAAGCTGTGCGTGTTCCAAAAAAAGTGTGTGTGTGTGTGTGTGTGTTTGTGTGTGTGTGTGTGTGTGTGTGTGTGTGTGTGTGTGTGTGTGTGTGTGTGTGTGTGTGTGTGTGTGTGTGTGTGTGTGTGTGTGTGAGTTTGAGTAACTGTGTGTGTGACAAACCTTCCCCCTTTAATTATAGGGATCAAAAAAGAAGTGCAAAGCCGGTTTGAGGCTTGTCTTTTACAATATTTCATTGCATTATGAAGACATCAAAAACGTCTGTTTATCCTGATACTTGTGTTTGTATGTAGGCCTAACATTTGGACACACCAATGTTTGTCAAAAGTCGATTTTCAAAGTTGTTGTTTTAGTTCGCTGCAAGCCACCATTGCCTATACTTTTCTTTGTGCTAAATACTGTTTATGACAATGGGGGTAGGGTAAGAAAGCAGGTCATCATAGACTGAAAACTAAACATCATGTACAGTATTAGGGTCTTTGAAATACAAGGGTTGCCCAGATGCCCTCAAACCCATATTTGTCTTTGGTTTCAAGATAAGAGTTACCAAAACTACTAATGACGAGCACAGTGTGCTCAAAATGACAGGCCGCAGCCCCTTCAAGCTTGTCATAAGAGGTTAACTATAACAGCTTGTGAGTCTGCTAGCACATGCATATCATGCCTTTCTATATGTGTACTTCCAGGCAGAATATAATTTGATTCTGTACAAAAACGCTCTCTCTTTATCACATTTTGTTTCGAAAAGACTCTGCTTTCGAAAAAGGGGGTAGGGTTGGAATACAGGTCATCAGAGGCACACAACTTACTACAGTAATAGAAGTATCAGGATTTTCTGAAAAGTAGGGTTGCCCAGCACCCCAAAAACATATAAACATTTAGAATTTCATGGTTTAAGTAACCCCAACTGCTCATGACAAAGCATGATATGCTCAAAATGACCTGCCACAGTCGCTTTCACTTTGCCAAATGGCAAGAGCCTATACGCCACTTCCACATTTATGTGTTGCCTTTCCATACATGTTTACCATCTTTTACAAATTTATTGAATTTTGTCCAGAAATTTCTCTGTGTGAAGAAATGGTAAATTTGCATTTTTGTAATAATGCGTTCGCACACGGGCCTCGGTTTATAGTCTCAGCCGAAGGACTTTTGGGGGGCGTGGAGTCAGCACTGACGTTAACTCCAGAGGAAAAATCCTCTCGAAGGGGACTCGAACCCGGGTTGTCAAATCGAGAGCACAATCTTCTGACCACTAGGCTATCCCGCCCCCCCCCCCCCCCCCCCCCCCCCCCCCCCCCCCCCCCCCCCCCCCCACCATCATGTACTTAGGCATCCACATAAATAAATATTTTTTTAAAACTAACCTTTTTGGAAAATTCAAGGCTCTGACTCAAAACTCGTGTGGTTTTGTACAACATTTGGTAGGTTTGGGTTTTTTCCTATTATTCAGCAAACACTGTAGCCTACCTCAGTGCTTTGTTGTC
>JASPKP010008281.1:10000-11751 GCA_030674155.1 Stramonita haemastoma | reverse complement strand
TTTCATCATGAACGTTTCATGTTTTTTATCAATTTTTATTATTTAACGAGTGACCTTGTGTGTTTAGCTGCTTTTAACTTTCCCAAAGATTATCTCAAAACTTGATCCAAAGGAAAGAGGGAGTGTTGTTGTGTATAGGAAAAGTGTGACTAACCTGACCACTGAAATAACTGGTTGGGGACGTAAGCAGAATCTGAACCTGAAAGTGATTATATAAATACAGTTGCAGACTGAAAAAGAAATAAAATAATAGGTGGCGCTGCTCTTGTGGCGACGCGCTCTCTCTCTCTGGGGAGAGCAGCCCGAATTTCACGCTGAGAAATATGTCGTGTCTTAAAGTGATATAAATAATAAGTGTTAATAAATAATATTTGATTGTCGTTAACACTGACTCATAGTCCATCGCGATTCAATGCCTTAGCAGAAAAAAGTACTTTTTTTTTTTAATGTACACGTTTAAGAGTGTTGGTTTTATATTTGTTCTGTTTTGGGGTTTGTTAGCCATTTCTTTTTATTATTATTTATTACATGGAATTTGTATAGCGCTATCTCTTGTAAGAACAAATCAAAGCGCTTGCATTTGACCTACAGAGCCACAGATCATGCTGCCACCAGGCGCAAAGATCAACGACGAACAACGATGATCAACTGTTGTTGTCTTGTTGCTGCTGTACACTTTAGAGCGCAAAGCCTGGGCAAGTATGTATGGAGGGCAAGCTGTTACCCATGCAGCAGACCCCCCTTCTCCACGGCACTGGAATGATCCATTGGAAGGGCATTGACCGATACGAATGGTTCCAGTACCGTCGCAGGAGCCACCAGAACGTTGCCATATACCTACAGCCCCGAGCCGCTCTGGGACTCCAACTCCCCGATTTTTCCTCAGGGATGGTGTCTAAACACGACACCTGTGTGCATGCTGGTTTGTTATAATTTTTGTCATCCGCTCCTACCGGCACACGATGGCCTACTCTTCCGAAAGGTGGAACGGGGTTTTAACGTGTGCGCAAGATGTTCTGCGTGCATTCGCACACGGGGCCTCGGTTTCGAGTTTCATCCGAATGACTTTGACATTCAGTTCGATTTTTTCTGATTGTTTGTTGGTTGATTTTTTTTCCAAATGTAGCAGAGATGAGCTCACAATACACATCTAAATGAATAGAGAAAAAAGCTTTTAAAATTGCCAACCAAACAAAAAAACCCCGAAAACAAAGCACAAAAGTATGTAAAAAAAAAAAAAACCAAACAAAAAAATCTGCAACAAAAACAAAGAATCAAAACCTCCAAAATGAACAGACTTACATTCTATATATTTACGCAGTAAAAACAAATCAAAACAAAACAAAAACAAAAACAACCGCACAAGTACACGGGTACTGAAAGACAGGGACAGGGGGGGGGGTTGCTATTTTTTTTTCTTTTCATCGCAAAATATATTCTATCAACGCAAAGACTACAACCCTTATCTTCAAACACAAGTGACTGTTTCATGGCTTAGGGATCGTTCTGAAGGCCATTCCCTCCCACACTTCGCGGTGCAGTGTGGCTGACGAGTCTATAATTTTCAGGTGATGGCCAAACAAGTTTCAAAACGACTTGGATGGAAAGAGGAAAATTGGCCTAATTCATCCCTTGTTCCTGTTTTCAGCTTGAAATTGATACTTCGTCATGAATTGAAAGCATTTCATGTTTTTCATTTCATTTTTTGTCTTTCTTGTTATGATTTCTCTCTTATTTTTAAAAAGAAAAAA
>JASPKP010008281.1:0-2500 GCA_030674155.1 Stramonita haemastoma | reverse complement strand
GGTGTGTGTGTGTGTGTGTGTGTGTGCGTGTGCGTGTGTGTGTGTGTGTGTGGTGTGTGTGTCGCGGTGTGTGTGTGTAGTGTGTGTGTGTGAGTGTGTGTAGTGTGTGTGTGTGTGTGTGTGTGTGTGTGTATGGTTATTTATTGAGTTTTGTCACAACAGATCTGTAATGTGAAATTCGGGCTGCTCTCCTTGGGGAGAGCTGTAATAATAATAATTATAAATTGTCATCTGTTCCAACGGGCACACGATGGTGTATGTGTGTGTGAGAGAGAGAGAGAGAGAGAGAGAGAGAGAGAGAGAGAGAGAGGAGAGAGAGAGAGAGAGAGAGAGGAGAGAGAGAGAGGAGAGAGAGAGAGAGAGAGAGAGAGAGAGAGAGAATGGGTGTGAGAGAGTGTGTGCGTTGCTTAGCGATTTTTCTTCTTTTCTTTTGTTGTCCTGAGGCACCTGTGTCTTGAAAAGGGGACTGAATGTAACAAAGCATAATTATGATTGCTTATTCCATTATCCTCGATATATAAATGAATTAAAAAAATAGTTATTCTTTTATATCGAGGATAATGGAATGAGCACTCGTGTGCTTTTTATATCCAGTCCCCGTGTGTATGCAATTTTGTAATTGTCATCTGTTCCCACCAGCACACAATGATCTACTCTTAAGAAGAGCAGAACAGGATTTAACGTGTATGCAAAATTGTTTTGCGTGCTTTCTCTTACGGGGCCTTGGTTTATAGTCTCATCCGAAGGATGCGTGTGTGTACGTGCGTGTGTGTGTCTTTTTTTTTTTCATTCTTTTATTCCGAGGATAATGGAATAAGCCCCCATGTTCTTTTTTACTTCCAGTCCGTGTGTGTATGCAGTTTTGTCAATTTTCTCATCTGTTCCCACCGGGGACACAATGGCCTACTCTTCCGAAAAGCAGAACAGGTTTTAGCACGCGCGCGCGCGCGTGTGTGTGTGTGTATGAGAGAGAGAGAGAGAGAGAGAGAGAGAGGAGAGAGAGAGAGAGAGAGGAGAGAGAGAGAGAGGAGAGAGGAGAGCGAGCATGTTAATTTGTTGATTTTTTTTTTTTTTTGGGGGGGGGGGGGTTGTTGGTTGGCTTTGGGTTTTTTTGTTGTTGTTTTTTTTCTTTTTGGGAGGGGGGGGGGGGGCGGTTGGGCTGTTGCTTTGTTTTGGAAGGGGAAGTGGGTGGGGAGGGGGGGGGGGGGGGGGGAAGAAAGAATCAGTTGCATTCACGAAACTCAAAACACATTCATTCTCATCCATCCAAACTTTTTATCACCCATTTTTTTGTTCATTTTGTAAAACTTTTATTCCATATTTTGTTCACCACCATGCTGATCAAGAATCAATCAATAAATCAATAACTGCTGTGTTAAGAACTTGGGGTGAGAAAAAACATGCAATTATTATAGAACTCACCTGGCACAACAAAGCATTCAACATGTTCAGGCCTTTTGTTGTTGTTTTGTTTTTTCATTCAAGTATGTGCATCAAGTTCACGCTTCCTTACAGTTAGTTAATAAAGCAATCTGAGGTTATATGCAAATGAGAGGGTCACAGAGTTGCCAATACACACTCACACTATATCCTGGCTAAGCCGTCACGAAGATCGTGAAATTACAACTCGGAATATTCCAGAATACTTGACGTTAATGCCATGACAATCTCACATTGCTGCTTCTGTGTCACATGCATGACGTCAACTCAGAAGCTTCAGTTCTACCTAAACCAGCTTTTTGAATTTGTCTCCTGCCTCAATCTAGATCCATCGGCGGTGAGTATGATTTGGCTTATGAGTGAGCTGTACAGAGTGCCGTCAATAACATTATGTATATATATATATATATGTATTACCACCTTCAAAGCTTATGTCAGAGTTCCGTTTCCCACCTCTATTGTTAGTTTATCGTTCTCTCTGTGTCCATTCGTACGTAAGGATGCAGGCATACATCATTGTGTTATATACACACACTTAAAGATGCTCTCTCACCACACACACACACACACACACACACACACACACACACACACACACACACACACACACCACACACACAATCTAGGAAATTGCACCATTTTGTCTTCATATAGTTTACCGCCAATTCTCTTAACTATGTACATTGCAGAGTTGAATAAATATGTAAGTTGATGAATACATGAATTAATAGGTCAATATATCATCAGTTTATAAAAAAAAAATTTAAAACCCGACTGAAGAAAATAAGATAAACAAACAAACAAAAAAACTAAACGAAGAAAAACAAACATTAAGCAAGAAATAAACATAAGGACAACAAAAAATAAAAGGAGAAAAAAAAACCACTTTTGTACTGCTCTTTGTATGTCTTTTTTTTAAACTGAAATCTCTGTACATCTGATACACTTGTAGCACCAAACTGAAACATCAGGGAAAAGAAATCATACCTGTCTTTCCCTATCACAAGGGTCATACCTACACAATTCAGAGGCATCAAAATCAACACATTCTTTGTTGCCC
>JASPKP010008280.1:0-11751 GCA_030674155.1 Stramonita haemastoma | reverse complement strand
AAAAAAAAAAAAAAAACAAAAAAAAACCAAAAAACCCAAAAAAAAAAAAACCCCAAAAAAAAAAAAACCAAACCCCCAAAACAAAAACCCAAAAAAAAAAACCCCCCAAAAAACCAAAAAAACAAAAAACAAAAAACCCCCCCAAAAAAAAAAAAAAAAAGCCCCCAAAAAACCCCCCAAAAAAACCCCAAAAAAACCCCCCCCAAAAAAACCCAAAAAAAAAAACCCCCAAAAAAAAAAAAAAAAAAAAACCCCCCCCAAAAAAAAAAAAAAAAACCCCCCCCCAAAAAAAACCCCCCCCCAAAAAAAAAAAAAAAAAAAAAAAAAAAAAAAAAAAAAAAAAAAAAAAAAAAAAAAAAAAACCCCCCCCCAAAAAAACCCAAAAAAAAAACCCCCCCCAAAAAAACCCCCAAAAACCCCCAAAAACCCCCCCCAAAAAAAAACCCCCCCAAAAACAAAAAAAACCCAAACAAAAAACAAAAAAAAACAAAAAACAAAAAAAAAAAAAAAAAAACCCCCCAAAAAAAAAAAAACAAAAAAAAAGGGGGGGGGCCCCCCGGGGGGAAAAAAAAAGGGGGGGAAAAAAACCCCCGGGGGGGGGCCGGGGGGGGGGGGGGGGTTTTCCCCCGGGGGGGGGGGGGGAAAAAAAAGGGGGGGGGTTTTTTCCCCCCCCCCCCCCCCCCCCCCCCCCCCCCCCCCCCTTTCCCCCCCCCCCCCCGGGGGGGGGGGGGGGGGGCCCCCAGGGGGGGGGGGGGGGGTTTTTTTTCCCAAAAGGGGGGGGTTTTTTTTTTTTTTTTTTTTTGTTTTTTGTTTTTTTTTTGGTTTTTCCCGTTTTTTTTTTGGGGTTTTTTTTTTTTTGGGTTTTGTTTTTCCGGGGTTTTTTTTTTTTGGGGGGTGTGGTGTGTGGGTGTTTTTTTTTGTTTTTGGGTTTTTGGGGGTTTTTTTGTGTGTGGGGGGGTGTGGTGGGGTGTGGGGGGGGGGGTTTTCCCCCTTTTTTTTTTTTTTGGGGGTTTGTTTTGTGTGGGGGGGGGGGGTGTGTTTGTGGGGTTTTTTTTTCCGGGGGGGGTGGTTTTTGTTTTTTTTTGGGGGGGGGTTTTTTTTTGGTTTTTGGTTTTTTTTTTTTTTTTTTTTTTGGGGGGGGGGGGGGGGGGGGGGGAAAAAAAAAAAAAACCCCCAAAACCCAAAAAAAAAAAAAAAAAAAAAAAAAAAAAAAAGAAAAGGGAAAAAAAAAAAAAAGGGGACAGAGGGGGAAAAAAAAAAAAAAAAAGGGGGAAGGGAAAAAAAAAACAAAAAAACCCCCCCCAAACACACCCCCCCAAACACACCCCCCCCCCCCCCCAAACACAAAAAAAAACCCCCCCCACACAAAAAAACCCCCCACACACACACACACACAAAAAAAAAAACCCCCCCCCCACACACCCACACCCCCAAAAACAAAAAAACCCGGGGAAAAGGGGGGGAAAGGGCAGGGCCCCCCCCCCCCGGGGGGGCCCAAATTTTGGGGGGGGGGCCCCCCCCCAAAAAGGGAAAAAAAAACCCCCTTTGGGAAAAACCCTTTGGGCCCTTTGGCAGGGCGAGCAGGCGCAAACGTACTCCCCCAAAAAGCACTCCCCCTTATTTAGCAACTCCTCCTGGCGTATTAATACCTTCCTCTTCCCCCCTCACCCCAAACCTTCCCACGCCAAATTTAAAATTTCCCCGGGGGCCAAAAAAAACAAAAAAAGAGTTTTTTGTTTTTTTTTTTTGTTCTTCTTTCTCTGTGGTGTGTGTTTTTTTTCTTCTTAATCTTTGCTTTCTTTTTGTTCCCTTTTTTTTTCTTTTTGTTTTTTGTTCTTCTTCTTTTCGTTCTTCTTTTTTTCTTCTTTTGCATTCTTCTTATTATTTATTATTTTTCATTCTTCTTCTCCTCCTTTCCTTCTTCTTTGCATTCCTTTTTTTTCCTCTTTGTTTTTTTTTTTCCCTATTTGCTTTTTCTTTATTTTTGTTTCCCCTTCTTCTTTTTCCCTCCGGATTTTGCAAAGGTTTTTTAAAACGTACAATCTGGTGACTCTATCATCTTTCCCACAAGGTTCAACCCCCCCAGCACTCTTGTTATAGCAAAAACTAGACTCTGAAACCATACTTCAATTGTTTCCCCACTCCCTTTCCGGCTGCCAAACGTTTTTTTTTTTTTTTTAAACCCAAAAAAAAAAAATGGAGATTTTTATCCCCTTTAAAAATGGGTGAATTTTGGAAAAACTTTTAACCCGAAGTCCCATTTAAAAAAAAAAACCTCATCTGGATTATTTTTAAATTTTTTAGGGCTATAGACCCTGCAAATTTTTGCCCTAATGGTGGGTGGAGTTGTTCTTATTAGCAGGCCCAATATGTTCGTTTTTCAGGGTTTTCTTTCTTTTTGTGTGTTTATGACGGTGTTTTCCTTTGACTTTTTTTAATGTTCGTTCAAAAAATTTAAATTTTTTTTTGGATTGGGTTTTTTTTTTTATTCGCTTTTGCTCCATTTAAGTGAATTTCGAAGAAAATTCTCTCTTTTCCCGTCAACATTGAAAAACCCACCGGAGTCAAACACACCCAAAAAAGGGCTGTTTTAAAAAAAAAAAGGGAAAAAATTTGCCTCCATTCCCTCCCTCCCCCTTTTTCATTTCTGCAAGATGGATGGGCAAAGGGTTTTGTGGGTTTTTTTTTGTTTTTTTTTTTTTGGGTGTGCTTTTTGGCTCGCTTGTGAGGTCTTGGCAAGCAGAAGTAAATTATTCCAGTAAAAAAGAACTGAAGATATTCAGAGGGTTTATAACGAACATTTCTTCTCGCCATTCCTTCAAAAAGCAAAACCCCGACACAAAATATCACCCACCCATCAAACATACCACCAAAAACATCCATCCCCACCATAAAAACCCCCCAAACAAACAAAACACAAGAAAAACCCAACCAACAGACAAACACAAAACCCCAAACTCCTAACACCCCCCACCTCCCCCGCCACAATCAAAATAAACCAAACGTAAACAAAATTTTAGTGTCTCTTTGCCTGTACCCAGCTTTCCTAAAAGCCATACATTGTTGTTTTTGCATTCTTCTTTGGGCAAAGTCGGCTTTTCCATTGCCAAACGTCAACTTGGTTTTAAAGTCTCCTAAATCTAGTGCCAATGAGGAGCAGGTGTCAGAGACCTCATTTTTTCTGGGGGCCAGCATTTTGGGGGCACACCCATCCCCTTCCCCCTCACTCGCTTTACCTTCCCTGGCCCTTAAGAGGGCAGATCCTTTTTTTGACAGCTGGGTGCACTGGAGGCTGTACTGAACCCGGGGCAAAAAAACGGTCCCCCACCCAAGAAGTAACCCCGCTAAAACCCTCTTAAAACCTGTGCTTAAAGGGGGAAGGGCAAATTTGCCTGACCACTGTGCTACGTGCACCCCTTTCCCCGCGCATTTTAAAAATAACAAAAAACCCTTTTTCACAGTGTGTTTCTATTGCCCCAAAAAAATATGAAAGGCACATTCGATACAGGTTTAAAAAAAACCTTTTAAAAAAATCAGCCATCTGTATGAAAAGTATTTCACAGGTGCGAGGGTGGTTTTTAAAAATAGGGCCCCTTTCAATAAGGGGGAAAACAAACAAAGTCGGCCATTTGTGGGGGAAAAGCCATTTCACTTTGTTTTGAGGCTTGTGCTAAAATACTGCGCGTTCGATACATGGCAGACAGGGGGGGGGGGGTTTGGGGGGGGGTGGGGGGTGGGGGCTTAGGCCCAGGGAAGAACCGTAAGCGAGGTTTTTGGGGTCGTTAATGGCTTTTTGTCTATAACTGGCTCACTAAACCCAAAAAAAGTTCAAATGCCAAAAACCCGGTCCCAAAAATGAGTGGAAATTATTTTTTAAAGTGCTTTAAAAAAATCGCTTTTTTTATCAACACAAATGAAAAATAACCCAAGTAACCGCAGTAAAAAAAAAAAAAAAAAATTACCGGGCATTTTTGGGGAAAACACAAACGCTGGGCCAAAAACCCTCGGATACGAAAAAATTGACCTTGGAGCTCCACCAAGGAAAAAAAAAAAAAAAACCCAAAAAACATTTTCATTAAAATTTTTAATCAAGTAAAAACTCAGACGAGATACGAACGTAAAAAAGAGTACTTCCTAAGGCGAGTGTACCAAAAAAGACACGTTGCAAAAAAAAAAAAAAACATACAGATAAAAATAACAACCCAAAAAAAAAAAAAAAAAAGAAGGAAGAGTACTCTATAACAGTACTGGGAAATTTCCCATCCGTTTCCCCCTTTGCGCGGTCGTTTTTTTTGCAGTTTGCAGCGTGCCCGTAGCCCACTACAAGGTGAAGGGCACGGAAAAAAGGAAAAAAAAAAAAACCCCTAATATCAGCATTAAAAAAAACCCCAACTTACTTCATTTTTAGCTTAAACACATACAATCATTCAGGGCAAATTATATTAATCGTAAACAAATCACTGCCAGAGAAAAAAACAAACAACCAAACAACCTTACCTTGCTTTGGTATTGGCATTTTCCAAAAAAAAGGAACGAACATTCAACAGTACAGGGAATTTCCAGACCGGGGGAGGCCAGTTTTTAACTTGTAAACCTTTTCCCCTTTAAGGACAGTGACCTTAAGGGCACCACAAGGGCCGGTGGGAAAACTTTAAAAAAAAAATACTGACCAGGCTGCTGACACGATATAGAAAAAGGGATATCCAACCGTGTGTGGGAAAAAAAAAAAGTTGCCAAAGGGGAGTTAGCAAAGTTGGCGTTGTGTCCAAAAGTTTTTGGAAAAATGGCACAGGAAAGGGGGGGGGGAAGTTAAAAGATTGAGTGGGGATGAAATGGGGTTATTTAAAAAAAAGGATGGGGAAGGGGGGGGAAAGGGAAAGGGGGGGGGGAAAAAATTGGGGGGAAGGGAGGGGGGGGGAAAAGAGGAGAGAAAAGAGGGGAGAGAGAGAGAGAAGGGAAAAAGGGGAGAGGGGAAGAGAGGAAGGAGAAGAGAGAGAGGGGGAGAGAGAGGGGGGAAAAGGGGGAAGAAGAAGGGGACAGCAGACAGCCCGACAGACAGACAGACAGACAGACGGGACAGACAGACAGACAACAGACAGAAGGGGGGAGGGGAGAGAGGGGAGAAGAGAGAGGGGAGAGAGAGGAGAGAGAGAGAGGAGAGAGGAGAGAGAGAGAGCCCCCCAACCCCCCCCCCCCCCCCCCAAAACCCCCACCCCCCCCCCCCAACCCCCCCCCCCCCCCCCCCCCCCCCCACCCCCCCCCCCCCACCCCCCCCCCCCCCCCACCCCCCCCCCCCCCCCCCCCCCCCCCCCCCCCCCCCCCCCCCCCCCCCTTTCCCCCCACCCCCCCCCCCCCCCCCCCCCCCCCCCCCCCCCCCCCCCCCCCCCCCCCCCCCCCCCCCCCCCCCCCCCCCCACCCCCCCCCCCCCCCCCCCCCCCTCCCCCCCCCCCCCCCCCACCCCCCCCCCCCCTCCCCCCCCCCCCCCCCCCCCCCCCCCCCCCCCCCTCCCCCCCCCCCCCCCCCCCCCCTCCCCCCCCCCCTCCCCACCCCCCCCCCCACCCCCACCCCCTCCCCTCCCTCCCTTCCCCCCCCCTTTCCCCACTCCCCTTCCCCCCCACATCCCTTTTCCTCCCACACTCCTTCCTCCCACACTCCCCCCCCCACACTCCCCACCCCCTCCCACCCCTCACCCCCCCCAAAAGTAACGGTTTCGGCGAGGGGGCGACGCACATGATGAGGAGGAGGAGGGGGGTGCACTTCCCGCACCCCCCTCCCCCCCATCCCCCCCCCCCCCCCCAAACCCAAAAACCCCCCCCCCCGAAAAAAAAAAAAAACCCCCCCCCCGGGTAGGAAAAAAAAAACCCCGGTCCGGGACAGGGGGGCCCCGGGGGGGGAAAACTGGGGGGTAAGTGAGAGGGGGCCCCCCCCCCAAAATGGAGGTTTGGGGGGGGGCCCGGGGGGAGGGGAAGAAAAAGGGAGAAAGGGGGGGGGGAAAAAGGGAAAAAAAGAGAAATGAAAAAAAGCCCGCTTTTTATTTTTGGGGTTTTTTTTTTTTACAGGGATCCGTGTAGAAATGTAAAATCTTCCGCTCGTTTTCTTCTATTCAAAAAAAAGAACCCCCCCACCCTGTCTTTTTTTTTTTTTTTTTTTTTTTTTTTACCCCTGTCTATTTTTTTTTATAAATTTTTATGAAATTTATTTACACCCTTTTTTTTTGTAATTTCCAAAATGTTTGCGTAATTTTTTAGTTTAAAAGAATGAACGTTTTCTTGTTTAATTTTTTTTTTTTTTTGTTTGTTTCAACGGCCAGTCTTTCTTATTTCGTGCAAACAAACATAAGGTATGGCCATTATGGCCCACTTCTTCCCAAAAGGAGGTGGGGGTGGGGGGGGGGGGGGGGCGTTTTGAAGTGTGCACGAACTGTTTCTGCGTACGCTTGCACACGGGGCTCGGCTTAAGCCTCATGGGAAGACTTTTTAAGGGGGGTGGAGTCTGCAAAGATGTTAACTTCAGATAAAAAAAGCCCTTGAAAAGGTGCCCTGGGTGGCGGGTGGAACCAAAAAATATCAAATCACAAACACAAAACCAAATAAGCATCCCGCCACTGCACCCGGTTTATTATCATTCACTCAGTGTTGCTTCTTTAGTAAAAAGGATTTTTTCCCTTTTGCCATCATTCAAACGATTTCGCTTCTTTAAGCAAGAAATGCATCCCTTTCCCTTTAAAAATTTTTTTAAAAAGGAATACAAAAACAAAAGGAAAATAAAATTTAAGAGCTAATACCGTTCACCAAAAGCAGTAAGCATCCAACTGTGACTTTAAACCCCTCCCAAACGATAAGGGTTACAGCAAATAGGCAAAAAACTCTTTAAACCCCCATCCATATTTCACTTATAAAAAATTTACTTACAAATGTGTTTTTATATCAAAAATAACACGCTCTTTCTCTAGCTTTTAAATTGGAATGAAGTTATAACTGCCAAAGCAAAGAAACTGCTTCAAACTTTTGGGCATTTTTGATAATGTAAACAAAATTATAATGATTTGGCATTAAATAGTTATGCGAATGTGAGTGCAGTGACCTGCGGCCCCCTCCAAGATGTTCTGGCACAAACACACACACGCGTGCGGTGCTGATAAAAAAAAAGATATCCCCTTGGGTAGACTTAACCCATTTTGAGAGAGAGAGAGAGAGAGAGAGAGGGGAGGGAGGGGAGAGAGGAAGAGAGAGGAAGAGAGGAGAGGGGGAGAACAGAGAAGAAAAAACAGAGACAGAGCCCCAAACAGAGACAGAAGAGAAAAGAGAGAAAGAGGGGACAGAGAAAAAAAAGAAAAAAAAAACGAGACAGAAACGAGAAAAAAGAGACAGAGACACAGACCAACACAGACATAGACAGAGAGACAGACTGACACACAGACAGACAGACAGACAACAAACAACAGAACACAGAGACACAAAAACCAGACACAGACACAACACAACACCACACACACCACACCACACACACACACACACACACACACACACCACCCCACACAGAAAAAAAAAAAAACCCCAACCCCAAAAACAAAAACCAAGCAGGATGACAGAAAGGGAGTAAAAAGAAGGGGAGAGAGACAGGAAGAAAAAAGAAAGAAAAAAAGAAGAAAAAAAAAGACAGACAGAAAACATGTAAACTGAAGTTTTTAAAAATCAAACTGAACAAAAAAACACTTTTTTAAAAAAGGGGGAGGGAAAAAAAAATAAAGGAAAAAAAGAAAGGTACAGGAAGGGAAAGGGAAGGAAAAGGACCTCCCCCTTTCCAAAAAAAGGGTTAGGATGGAAGGAGGGGGGAGACGAAAAAAAGAAAGAAAAAAAAAAACCCCTAAACTTTTTTTTCTGCGACCTAGTCAACCATGGGCGTTTTAAAAAGCCCAAAAAACGCTTTCTAGAAATCTGGGTCCCTTTTTGTCAGCTTGCGGCAAACGCAGTCGTCGACGTCGGCGGTTTTATGGGGTTTGGGGTTTTTTTTCTTTCTTTCGTTTTTTTATTCCCCAAGGGGGGACGGAACCCCCGTGGCGACGGTGCCCGATCCCGGAAGTCCCAAAAAGGGTTTCATTGATTTTTGCGCAGCGGGGGCGCGTCCTACAAGGAAATAAAAAAACGGGTTGGGATGGCGACAAAAAGGGGTCCGCATTTTGCGCGTGTTTTGGGGGGCGGGGTTGGCGTGGGCGTGGGGGGGGGCGTTGTGCGTAAATGTGTGTGTTTTTGTGGGGGTGTGTGTGGGGGGGTGTTGTGTGTGTGTGTGTGGTGTTTGGTGTTTGGGGCGGTTTTTGGGTGACTAAAAAGTGGTATGTGAATGTGTGTGGGGGGTGTGGGGGGGGGTTGAGCGCGCGTGGAAAAACCCGCATGATGCTTTTTAGAGAGAGAGGAGGAGAGAGAGAGAGAGAGAAGAGAGGAGAGAGAAGGGGAGAGAGAGAAGAGAGAGAGGAGAGAGGGGAAAAAGGGGAGAGAAGAGAAAAAGGGGAAGAGACAAAAACAGAAAAAACACGACACAAAGACCACAGACACACAACAGACGAAAAAGAAAATGAAATCAGAGACAGAGACAAATAAAAACACACACACATAAAAAAAAAAAAACACCAACCTAACCTAGAACAGAGAGAAGACAATAACAAATTGATTAATTTTATGATCCCGGTTTTTAAAAAGAGCAGGCGGCCCAAACACAAGTTTCTTTTCTGTAGACGCCTGATTCCTCGTTCGAACCTTTGGCCTTTTTTGCGCGTTAAAGAGCACATCTCCTACCTGATTTTCGACATTCTGCGAGACAAGCGAACTGTGTCTAGACTGGGGCAGAACCGAAGATAATGAGAGGCAGGTGCTAAAAGAAAAGAAAAGAAAAAAAAAGACGGTTTGATAATATTATCATGCTTTTATATACTGCACACTTCCTGCTGAGCGTAGCATGCGCTACGCGTACCCCAACCACCACACCTACACACATGCACCCCAAACAACATACATAATACATACATAATAATACATACATACAAAATACTACATACATACCCCAAAAACACACACCATGGATGCACTTTGCCCGTGTGTCCTTTTTGCTGTCGGCTGTCTGTTTTTGTCTGTCTCCCCCATCTTCCCTTCCCCCCCCCCTCTCTTCTTTGACTGTATGCTGAGTATATGAAGCACTTGGTTTCATGTTTATCATTCGCAAATTTTTTTTCTGAAGGTTTTTGGCCAAAATGACTCCATATTTCATAGTTTCTTTTTGATCTTTGCGCAAATTTTTTTTATATTTTGTTATGGGCTGATTTTTTCTTTTATTTCTTTTATGCCCCGCAATGACAAGAAATACGGAGATTGGTGCTCCTTCCGAAAAGGCAGTAAAGTCTGGTAAGAACTTACTGTCCCCACTTTTTTTTTTTTTTTTTTTTTTTTTTTTTTTTTCAAAAGAAGGGCTGGATTTTAAAACAAGCCACCATTGGCTTAATCTTTTTCCCTCAAAAAAAATGTTTATTTCATTCTTTCTTTCTCTCTCCCCTCTCTCTCTCTCTCTCTCTCTCCTCTCTCTCTCCTCCTCTTCTTCTTCTCTTCTCTCTCTCTCTGGGGAGCAAAAACCCCCAAGCAGACAGACAAGACAGACAGCCACACACACACACCACCACCACCCCTTACTTTTTAAAAAACCTTTCCTCCTTTCTCCAAAGTCTGGCTTTCCCCGCGTGACAAGTACACACGACTTTTTTCAGTGAAAGTTTTCAAATCTAGCTCCCCCTTCCCAAATTTATCCCCAACCCCTTATCCTATCCCCCCCCCCCCCCCCCCCCCCCCCCCCCCCCCCCCCCCCCCCCCCCCCCCTCATCACCCGGGCGGGGGGAAAAAAACCGTCCAAAAGGACAATCAGATAAAAAGCCCAAAAATCTTTTGGGTCCCTGGGGTTTTTCAAAATCTCCCCTTGGACCCTCGTGCAAGTAAAAAAAAAAAATCGCCGCCAAAGGGCTCGGCGACTGGCAGGGGGTTCGATCAATTTTTCCCCCCCCTTTTTTTTTTTTTTTCTTTTTGCAAGCACAAACATTGCTTGTCATAAATTTGCGGTAAAGGGTTTTGGTAAAATCCCCCCCGTTAAATTTTTGTACCCTGAGGGTTTTTAAGGAAAGCGATTTCTTTTTTTGGTTTTTTTTTTATTTTGTGTTTGTGTGTGTTTTGTTGGGGTGTGGTTGTGTGTGTGTGGTGTGTTTGGGGTGTGTTGTGTGTGTGTGGTGTGGGGTGCGCGCGCGCGCGCGCGGGGGCCCCGGTGTTGTTGTTGTTCCCCTGCATTGTTTTTTCAAAATTTTGGTTGTTGTTTTTGGGAAAATGAGGGGGGGTTTTGTTGTGATGTTTTTTGTTTTTTGGGATGTTGTTTGGGGGTTATATTTTGTTTCACATTCTTTTCCTCTGCCTCTCTGTCCACTGCCCCTCTGTCTCTGGGTTGGGGGTTTTGGGAATGCTATGTTTTTCGAAACTTTTCAGAGAGAGGAGAGAGAGGGGAAAAAGAGAGAGAGAGAGAGGAAAAAGAGAGAAGAGAAAAGAGGAGGGGAAAAGAGAGAGGGAGAAGGGAGAGAGAGAAAGAAAACAGACGGGACAAGACGGGGACAGAAAAGGAAACAAAAGACAACGACAGACAGGACAGACAGACGGGACAAAACAAACAGACAGACAACAAAAGGAAGAGAGACGGAGAAAGAAGCCAAAAACAGACCCCGAGGAAAAGGGGACAGACAGACAAAAGGGGACAGACAAGGCCAGGAAAAAGAGAAAGGGGAGAAGTTTTTTAGAAAAAAAAAAAGAAGAAAAGGGGAAAAGTGAAAGGGGAAGGGGAAAAAGAAGGGGAGGAGAAGAAAGAGAATGAAAAAGGAAAAGAAAAAAAAAGAAAAAGGGGAAAAAGGAAAAAAAAGAAAGAGAAAGAAAGGGAAAGGAAGAAAGAAGCACAAAAAGGGAAAAGAAAAAAAGGAAAGAAAAATTTAAGTAAAAAAAAGAAAAAAGGGGAAAAAAAAAAGGAAGAAAAGAAAAAAAAAAAAGGGGGAAAAAAGGAAAAAAAGAAAAAAATGAAGAAAGAAAAAAAAAAGAAAAAAAGGGAATTTAAAGAAAAAAAAGAAAGAAAAAGGAAAGAAAGAAAAAGAAAGAAAGAAAGAAAAAAAAGGGAAAAAAGAAAAAATTTAAGGGAAAGGAAAGAAAAAAGAAAGAAAGAAAGAAAAGAAAGAAAAAGAAAAAAAAAAAGAAAGAAAAAAAAGAAAGAAAAAAAGAAAAAGAAAAAGAAAAAAAGAAAAAAATAAAAGAAAAAGAAAAAGAAAGAAAGAAAGAAAAAGAAAAGAAAGAAAAAAAAAAAGAAAAAAAAGAAAGAAAAAAAAAAGAGAAGAAAAAAAAAGGAAAGAAAAAAAGAAAGAAAGAAAGAAGGGAAAAAAAAAAGAAAAGAAAAAAAGAAAGAAAAAAAGAAAAAAGGAAAAAAAAAAAAAGAAAAAAAAGAAAAAAAGAAAAAAGAAAAAAGAAAAAAAGAAAAAAGAAAAAAAGGGAAAGGGGGGCTTACTAATGAAGGAAAAAGGGGAAAAATAAAAAAAGGCCGGACGAAAAAAAAAAGAAATGAAGGAAGGGAAGGCGGGGATAAAAAAAAGGGATAGGAAAAATTTAAAGGGAAAAAAAGAAAAAACACCCCGCGGGACAAAAAGGAGGGGAAAGGGAAAGAGAAGAAAAAAAAAAGAAAAAAGAAAGAAAA
>JASPKP010008279.1:0-11753 GCA_030674155.1 Stramonita haemastoma | reverse complement strand
TCAAACTACCCTGTTTTCGAGGAAAAAATGGGAATCCTAGGGCTTGCGGGATCAGAGGGTTTGGCTTCGGAGAAACAACCACGAAAGACGGCCAAAAAATATGGTACAGGGAGATGAGAAATCCCCCAAAACCCGGGAGTGGCTTCATTGTGGGAAAAGAGATTGGTCAAGCACATAAATTGCACACCAAATCCGCAGATCACTCAATCAGATTTCCTGCAAAACCCGAATCTCACCATCACCGTGTATGCCCCCCAACATCTGATACGATGTGACAGTAGAAGAATTCTATAAAGAACTGAAAACGTCATCCCCCAAAACCCCCAAAAAAAAGAACCCTTTTTGTGGAAGGCGATTGGAATGCAAAGGTGGGCCCTGCTGCCTATGTCCCCGGGGCGGGAAACCCACGGGGACGTTTGGGGACTGGGGGGAAAACAAATACAGAGGACAGGGGCTGTGGTTTTTCGCAATGAAGCACAAACTAACTTGGCTAAAACACTCCACCCTCACAGCCATTGAAAAATAACCTGGCACTCACCAAATGGTTGATTCTTAAATCAAATGATTACTTCTGTCACCCAAGATTCAATCCAGCATAAACGGGAAAAACAAGAACATTCCGGAGCTGACTTTTTGGGCAGTGCCCCGACTTGTACTTCCCCATCGGCTGAAACTGAAAGCAAAACAACGCCAAAAAGCCCAGCATTTTTTTTTTTGGGACGGGAAAAAAACTAAAAGCCCCAACAGTGGTTGGATTTCCAACCCCAACTTGGAGGAAAGTTCCCGCACTCACAGCCATTGAAAAATGTGAACAATTAGCCAAAACATCAAAGAAGGCTAACGCGCAGCAAAAGGGGAAACATTAGGCAGAAGCAGAAAAAAGAAAACCTGGGTGAAAATGGGTTCTTGCCTTGCGACAAAAAAAGAGAACTTAAAAGAAGCAAAAGTTCACAAGTCAAGAAGCCAAAAAAAGTACATGGATGCCCCCGTGAGGAAAAGATGAGAGAAGAAAAGAGCGGGATGAAGAAAATGCAAAACATCGAAGATGGAATGCCAAGGGAAACAGAAAAACAGCTTACAAACTCTGAAGCACTAACGAAAAACACACCCTAAACCCTCTGTTATTGAAGACAAAAAAGGAAATCTTTTAAGGAAAACAATGCATCCCCCAACGCTGGACAGAAATAAATGTGAGGGATGTTTAATACCCATACCCCCAGTTACCAAAACATAGTTTCCAACAAACCCCTGACCCCAAAAGATAAAGACCACCATACTAAGGTGTGAAGTGCACAGCTTTTTAAAAAATTGAAGAAGGGGGAGTCCGGGAATCGATAACACCCCAGCTGAACTCAAAAAAAAGGGTGGGGAAATGAAACAGCAAGGCGATTCACAGTCTTTTTCAAAAATCCACGAAACCAAAAGAATGGCCAAAAAGAATGGAAAACCAGTCTTTGTAATACCCCTGCCAAAAAAAGGAAACCTCAAGCAATGTCGAAAACTACCCCCCCCCCCCCCCCCCCCCCCCCCCCCCCATCAGTCTTTTTAACCCCCTTCTAGCAAAAAAGCTGCAGGTTTTAGTCCAAAACAGACTGAAAAACAAGCAAAAAAAAACCCCCTGGCCCAGAAGAAAAAAGGGGGTTTAGCCCAAAACGCAGCACAATGGAAACAAATTTCAACCTGAGATTCTGTAGAGAAGTCCCAAACCCCCAAAAAGATTGTCCCACAATTTTTAATTCAAAAAGGCCTTTGACAGGGTTGGCATGAGGTTTGGGAAATCTCGGCCTTAACTTTGCAACTGTAATTGAAGTCATCAAGGCTCGTACGAGAATGCAAGAAGTGCGTTTTCAGAAAAACCACGGGCGAGTTCTTCAAGCCCACGTTGGAGTCCCCCGGGGGCCCCTCCCTTTCTTCACCGGACTCTTAAACCCTCTTCCTCGAAAAACATCATGACAGAGACACTGCAAAACCCACCACATTTCCCATCCATTGGGGGAAAGACCCTTTGCAACCTAATTTTGCAGATAACTTGACTCATGGGCAGCAGCAAACAAGAACTGCAAATCCTCCAAAAGTCTAACAGCCGAGTGAGGTACGGCAGGGGGAGGTCAGTACAGAGAAAATCAAAGATCAGGTCAACGCGCAAGAATGACAGCACGGAAATAAAGATGAATGGAAAAATATTGGAAGGGGGGACCCCAATTCAAATATTAGGTCCCCCCAAACAAAAGTTGGCACATCAAACAATGAGGGGAAAGCTGCATTGAACGCAACATCTGCTTAGTCAGACCCCAGGGTCATCGAAGCAACAACATCGGTTTTTGCACCAAACCCCCTTACAAATCCCTCGTAATTTATCCTCTATATGGGTGTGAATATGGACTTGACAGCCCGAGTTGGAGAAGAAACCAAGCATTCGGAACAAGTGCCAGAAGACTTTCCCAAATATCATTTAAAAAAACACAAGCCAAATATATGTGAAAGAAGAAATCAAAAAAACGTTGTTTGGGCCCCCCCAAAAGCCTTTTCTCCCACCAAAGGGAGAAGCTGATGTGGTTTGGGGACACCCCCAAGACACCAACCCCCCCCCAGCAAAAACCCCTGGGGAAGGGAAAGCGAGGGGAAAAGAAGAAGGGGCCGCCAAAAGAAATCATGGGTTGAAAAACTCAAAGACTGGAGCCCCAAACCCCGCAACGCTCCCCAAGCCAACAGGATCGTGAACATGGAAAAAAGATCTCCGTTTCGTCTTTTCTCATGTCCCCCCTACGTCCTTTTTGGAATGGGATGAGTGAGTGGGGGTGAGCTTTTCCAAGGGGACACGCCATAGCCGAAAATGGGGTCGAACCGCAACCCTTTTAGTTTTACGAGTTCAAGCCTAACCCTAGACTACTTTTTAGATGTGGTTTAGCTTTTTGTGTCTTCTCTGTCCGTCTGCCTATTTTTCGTCTTTGTTAGATGGTTTTGTGGGGGATTTTTTGTCCCTGTTTAAGTCGGTCTGTCTGTTGTTTTGGGTCTTAGATGTTCTAGGTGGTATTTGTTTACCGCGTCTGTTTGTGTGTCTGTGCCATGTGTGGAGTGTTTGGTGGTTTTATTTTTGGGTTTTTTTGTCTTGTATAGAGGGGTTGTGGGTTTTTTTTTTTTTTTTTATATTTTCTGTGTGTTTTTGTTTAACATTCTTATGGGTATTTTTTTGTGTCTCTCTGTCTGTCTTTTTTTTTATTTTTTGGGTTTTGTTGTCTGTCTGTCTTTTCTCTCTTTTTATTATGATTTATATTTTTATATAATTTTATTATAGTAATTTTATATTTTTTATATTATATTGGGATATATTATATTATGTTAAATATATATATTTAATTTTTATATATTTTTATATATATATTAATATTATATTATTTTATATGTATATGTATAATAAAATAATGGGTGTTTTTGGGGATTTTTTGTCCCCGTTTAGATATGCTTTGTGTTTTTTGCGTTCAGTTTTTATCTTGCCAGTAATTTTTGTGGAATTTTTTTGGTTTTTGTCTCTGTTTAGAACGTTTTGTGTTATTTTATGTTTTTGGGGGGTCCTGTTTAGAAACCCCTTTTGTGTTATTTTGTGTTGCTGTGGGCTCGTTGATAGTTTTGTGTTTTTGTGTCGTGTCTCGTTTGATATGTTTTGTGTTTTTTTGTGTTGTCTGGCTGTTTGATTTGTTTTGTGTTATTTTGGGTCTGTTGTGCCCCTGTTTAGATATTTTTTGTGTTATTTGGGTTGGGTCTTGTTTGATAGTTTTGTGTTTTTTGTGTTGTCTGTGTCTCGTTTTAGTATGTTTTGTGTTTTTTTGGGGGGTCTGTCTGTGTCTCTTTTTTAAATATGTTTTGTCTATTTTATGTCCCGTCTGTGTCTCTTTTAGATCGTTTTGTGTTCTTTTGTGTCTGTGTCTTTTTTAGATATTTTTTGTTTATTTTAGTCCCCTTTGTGTCTCTGTTTGGTATTTTTGTGTTCTTTTGTGTCTGGTTCTTTTTAGATCGTTTTGTGTTTTTTTGTGTCTGTCTGTGTCCCTGTTTAGTACGTTTTTTGGGTTTTTTTGGGTGTCTCGTCTGTGTCCGAGAAGTTTTGTGTTATTTTGTGTCTCTGTCTGTGTCTCTGTTAGATAGTTTTGTGGAAATTTTGTGTCCTGTTTGTGCATCTTGTTTTAAACTTATCCACTAAAAAAGTATATTGGATAGGCTCCGTCTGTGTCTCTGTTTAAATGTGTTTTGTGGTATTGTGACTCTGTTGATGCGTCTCGCATAGATGTGTTTTGTGACAAATGGTTTGTTTGGGGGGCCCTGCGCGCGCTGGCCCATTTTGGTGGTGTTCATTTGGTGCCTGTTTGAGTAGCAAAAACAGGACTCAACTACTTAGCCCCATGTAAAACAGTATTAGCTCAGTTGGGGTCAGAGGGAATGAGAGCCTCCCGAGGTGGCGCCCACCACAACATCCCCCCACAACCTACTCCCATGAACCCCCCCCCAAAGGCTTCGTACAAATAACAGGGCACAGTGTGTTGGGAAAAAAAATCGAGATACAATGATCCAGAGAAAAGGGGGGCTACCGAATCAGAGTTAGTTTTCATTTATTGCTGGATGATCGTGGTGATGAGAATGATGTATTTGATGATATGGATTGCCGCGTTGTTTTGAGACACTTAGCAGGGCTGTATCTTTACACTTCCTATAGATAAAATTATGCTGGTGTAGCGGGGCCCCGGAGAGAAAATTACACAGCGGGTTGGTCAGGTCTCTCGAACTCGCGTCCGTACAGTGCCTAGATGAGGCTCGACTGTGGGGGGCCCAGTTTTCCCCAAAGAGCCCACACACCCCCATCGGGGTGGAGCCCGTGGGACCTGAAAAAAACCCCCAAATCTTTTATGGGATTCAAACCGTGACCTTCCAGCCATAAGGGTTTGTGTCTCCTTTTTCTTTGGTTTTGTTGTTTTTGTGGGTACTGGCAGGCATGGTTAAAATATGGACTCTTTTTTTTTGCCGTGTATTTTTGAGGGGTTTAACCTTTTTTCCCGAGTGTGTGCGTTGTGTGTTGTATATGTTGTGTGTGTGTGGCGCGCGGTGCGAGGTGTGTGTGTGTGTGTTGGGGTTGTGTGTGTGTTGCGCGCGCGCGCGCGCGCTCTCGCGTGCGAGCGTGTGTATGTGTGTGTGTGTGTGTGTGTTGTGGGTGCGCGCGCGTGCGGGGTGTGTGTATGTGTTTGCGTCATGCAGGCCCCGCAAAAAAGCCCCAAAAGGGGACCCCCCCCAAACAAAGTAGCATTTTGTGTTGTGTTGGGTTGTGTTGTTTTGGGGATTGTTGCATGCTCGCATGCGGGAAAAACTGTGGCCCCTTGGAGAAGGCGACGGGGGCCCCGTCATGAACAGCAGCCCCACCCAGCGACGTGGGGGGGCGACGCGAAGGAGGTGGGGTGTCTTTCTTAACCTCACGTCTTCCTAAACACCCGAGACAGGAATGTTCGTGACACCCCCCAGGAAACCCCCTTCCCCTATGGACCACTACGGGGTTGGGTGTGGCTCCTGTCCTTTTTAACTTTTTTTGTTTTTTTTTTTTTGGGAAAAAAAAATTTTTACTTTTTTGTTTTTTTTTTCGTTAAATTTTTTTTTTGAAATTTTTTTAACCCCTTTTTTTTGGGGGGTTTTTTAAAATTAAAATAAAAAATCAAAAAAAAAAAAAAAAAAACCCCAAATTTTTACCCCCTACCCAATTTTATTTAAAATTTTATTACCCCCTTTGTCTTTTTTCTGGAAATAAAAAAAAACCCTTAAAATGTTCTCCCGTATTTTGCTTTACCTTTAAATTAAAAAAAAAAAAGTTGAAAACTGAATGCAAGACTTTCCTTCAAATTTTAAAAAAAAAAAAGAAACAAAATCTTTTATGCGGGTAGGGTTGTTTTTTTTTTTTTTTTTTTTTTTTTTTTACTTTTTAAAACAAAAAAGAAAAAAATCTGGCAAGGTTTTTTTTAAACCTGAAAAAATTTTTTTTAAAAATGGACATATGGGCAGGTGTGGGTTTTTCTCGGGCAAATGGACGACGGTGTCGGTGCCTATGGTTTGGGCCCTTCCGAAAAAAAGGTGCCCCGGAAGGTCTGCATGAGTTTTTGGCCCCTCAGTGGAAAAGGGGTGGAAGGCGAAAGACCAAAGCTGGGATGGTTACCAGAGCTGCAACTTCACCAGGGATTACCTCCGCGTGTTACCAGTCGCGCATGTGGGACTTACTTTTGTTCGGTGGTTTACTTATTCGTTTGGGGTTTTTACTTTTTTTCGTGGGGTTTTTTTTATTCTGTTCGTGTGGTTTTTCTTATTCTTTGGTGGGGGGTTTTCTTACTTCTGTTCGTGGGGGGTTTACTTACAGCGGGGGGTGGGTTTACTTAATTTTTTGTGTGGGGTTTTTTTACTTCTGTTCGTGGGGTTTGTTATTCTGTTGTGTGTGGTTTGCTTCTTCTGTTTGTGTGGGGTTACTTATTCTGTTGTGTGGGGTTTTTTACTTTTGTTCGTGGGGGGGTTTACTTCTTCTGTTCGGTGGTTCACTTACTTCTGTTCGTGTGGTTCACTTACTTCTGTTTGGTGGTTCACTTACTTTAGTTCTGGGGTTTACTTATTTCTGTTCGTGGGTTTACTTTTTCTGTGGTGGGGTTTACTTTTTTTGTTGTGTGGTTTTCTTATTCGTTCGGGGTTTATTACTTTGTTTTGTGTTGGTTTACTTACTTCTGTTCGGGGTCATTCTTCTGTTCTTGTGGTTTCTTTCTTCTGTTTGTGGGTTTATTACTTCTCTTTGTGTGGGGTTTACTTACTTTTCTTTTTGTGGGGTTTACTGACCCTCTTCGGTGGGGGGTTTTTGATTCTCCGTGTGGGGGGGTTTTGACGCTGTTCGTGTGGGGGGCCCCATTCTTTGTGTGGGGTTTACTGACTTTGTTGTGTGGGGTTTACGATTCTCTTCGGTGTGGGGGTTTTTGACTTTCTGTTTGTGGGGGGGTTTTTACTTCTTCTGTTGTTTTCCCCGCCCACACACGGTGCGAAATACATCCAAAAAAAAGGGTTTGTCGTCGTAGGCTTTTTTGCCGGTGGAAACATGACAAGGGGGACAAACGCGCAACGGGGGGGTGTAAAAAGGGACAGGTAGTGTTTATTCCTTATCTTCGATGTAAACTTAAAAAAAAAATCACCTAATCAGTAAAGGGTCCTTCGGGGTGAACTAAAAACCCCGGGTCCCCTGTGCAAATGCAGCAGAACATTTTGCGCTACGTTTAAAACCCTTTTCCGTTTTTGAAGAGGGGCCCCTTGTGTGCTGGTCGGAAGAGGAAAAAATTTGACAAAAATGCATACAAGGGGTTTGTATGTAAAAAAAAGCAAGGGGGGCTTTACCTTATCCTCGAAATAAAAAGAATTTTTGGAAAATTATGGAGGGAAAGCGAGATTCATTTCGTGATTGTTTGTCCAGCACTGACCGGGGAAACGATGTTTCCCCAAAGTATTCATAGACCACAACTTTAGACTGATTGGCTTTATTTTTTCGTCGCAAGGAACAAAAGAGTCAAGTAATTTGCCCCGTATTTATATGAAAAAATTAAAAAAGACTTAGGGTACCCGTCCCATTTATTTGTAATGTAGTACAGATGACATTATGGGGTTAGTCATTGTGGCAGGGGGGCTGATGGGATTTATTCCCGACAAAAAACATTATATTGTAAATCCCCCCCTTTCAAATGGGGGTTTGTGGCCTTGGGAATACTTTTTCCGTCTCCCTTTTGGTCTACTGTTTGTTTACTTCTGTTGCCCCGGGGGGGGAATCCCCGTGCGGGGGGGTGGTAGGGGTGGGGGCGGAAATTCTGTGCTAGAAATTTCCTTTTTTTCTTCTTTTTCCCTTGTTTTCCCTTGTTTTTTTTCTTTCCTATCATTTCTTTTTTTGTTGTTTTTGCCTTCTTGGTCCCTTTCTGTTTTTGTTTTTTTTTTTTTCTCTTCCCAAATTGAAAACCTTTAAAAGATAACAATTTCTCTCCTGTGCCGAAGTTGGTATATGGTCCTGCTTTCAGGCGCTTAACGGGGGTTTCAACGCATTTTTTTCTCCCATGACAGCAACAGGATGTCTGGTTTTGGATGAAGAAGTTTGTTGTTAGCCTTACACTAGAACGGCGTTACTTTAAAATTACGACAAGCTTTCCCCATGTACCTGTCAACTTTTAAAAGGATGGATCTCAATCTGTCTTTTTTTAAGGTGTTGCTTTGAGAAAAGTAATTAAAAAATGGGGACGGGAGCCCATGGCAGGCACTCGTTTTTCCCCCAGCCGGTTAAATCGCATTAAGCGTGTTTCCAAAGTGGTGGTGACCGTTTGCGGCCTTGGCTCAGTACAGTCCCCCAGTTCCCCCCAGCGTAAATGGGTCCCTGCCTCTTTGGGTAGGAAGGTAAAGCGGAGGGGAGGAGAGGGGCCCCCGCCTCAATATCTCCCCCTCTGCGCTCCGCTACGACCACATAGGTTATGGGGCACCTTTCCCCCTTCCTTTTACAACCTCAAAACAGGCTTTTGCCCTTTTTGTACATGGGAATTACCCAAAACTATTGAATACTACGAAATCCGAACACCGTCTTCCCAGAGGAGTGGGGATGGATGCTTGCTGGAAAAGGGCCCAAACCCCGGATAATTCGTTGGGTTTTTACTACAGTAACCAACCCAACAGTAAAACAGACCTTCCAAACTCGTATATCCAGGAACGTGTTTAGTTGTAGGAAAGTTGGTTGTGTCGATGGAATTCCCTTATGGTTTCTCTGCATCAATTATAGATGGAATTTTGTCGCTGTTTTTTGGGCCTCCCGTATGGTTTACAAAACACCCAGAGTAGACGGGAAATCCCATTTCGCCCCTCTCCCCTGCAGAATACATTTTTTTTGGTGAGGGACTAATTCATCAGAAAATCTTGCCTGTCTGTCTTTTTTTTTGTTCTTGTTCTTTGAGTGATCAGACAAAAAGCTACTGTTATCTGTCATGGCAAAAATGCATTTGGTGCCCCTTGTCTGTGTCCCCTATGTTGTTCTGTTTTACCAAAAATATTTATGTATTTTTTTTAATAAAAGATTCCCTGATACACTTTGTTTTTTGATGGTCAAAGCTATCAGTCTCTATTCTACCTCCCTCCCTCTACCTAGCCATGTTCCAATGTTTTTTGGGTTTCCCTTTATGTGCTTTTTTGGGGCAGTATTTTTGCGTAAGTAAAAAAAAAAGAACCCATTAAAACCAAAATGTTCACCTTATTTATTATTTTATTTTTTATATTAAAATGTTTCTGTTCCCCGGACCGTGGCCCTACTTTACGAAAAGCGGTACAGGTTTTTAACGTGTGGCAAGATGTTCTGCGTGCGTTCAACACGGGGTTCTGGGTTTTAAAAGCCCACCCCAAGGACTTTTGGGGAGAGCTGAGTCAGCATGATGTTAACCCCGGGGAAAAAAAGTTCTCGACGGAGGGAAAATTGGGTCGTCAAATAGCGAGCGCTGCTCTGACCATAGGTACCCCTTCCCTGTAAGTGCTTTTGTGCTGTGGTTTTGGGTTGCAGGGGGGTGGTGACGGTTGTGTTTGTTGAGTGCGGGTGGTGGTGGCGTGTTTTGTTGTTGATGTGCAGGTGGGGGTGAGTGTTGTGTGCTGTGTTTTGTTGAGGTGGTGGTGACGTGTTGTGGGTTGTTGGTGCGGTGGGGGGTGACGTGTTGTGTGTTGTTGATGTGCAGGTGGTGGTGACGTGTTGGTGTTTTTGATTGCAGGTGGTGGTGAGTGTTGTGTGCTGTGTGTTGTTGCGGTGGTGGGCGTGTTGTGTGTTTTGAGTGCAGGTGGGGTGACTTTTTGTGTGTTGTTGATGTGCATGGTGGTGGACGTGTTTGTGTGTTGGTGTCAGGTGGTGGTGAAACGTTTGTGTGTTTTTGAGTGCGGGGGTGGTGACTTGTGTGTGTTGTTGCAGGTGGTGGTGCCGTGTTGTGTGTTGTGTTGGGGGGGCAGGTGGGGTGGGCGTGTTGTGTGTTGTGATGTGCAGGTGGTGGTGGTGTTGTGTGTTGTTGATTGCAGGTGGT
This sequence comes from Stramonita haemastoma, assembly GCA_030674155.1. Taxonomy (NCBI): domain Eukaryota; kingdom Metazoa; phylum Mollusca; class Gastropoda; order Neogastropoda; family Muricidae; genus Stramonita; species Stramonita haemastoma. The sequence continues at coordinate 1,674 of JASPKP010008279.1, read as the reverse complement.
GGTGGTGTTTTGTTTTTGAGTGCAGGGGGTTGGTGAGTTGTGTGTTGTGATGTGCAGGTGGGGTGACGTGTTGTGTTTTTGGGATGTGAGGTGGTGGGTGAGTTTTGTGTGTTGGTTGTTTTGCAGGGGGTGGGGACGTGTTGTGTGGTTTTGATGTAAAAGGGGTGGTGACGTGTTGTGTGCTTTTTGGGTGCAGGTGGGGGTGAGGGAACGCCGGTACCAGGTGCCCTTCAACCAGCCCGAGGGGGCCCCTGCAGTGATGGTCAACTTTGGGGACGCCCTTCCTTCAGGGGGACCCCGCCAAACCCGAGGAATAGTTCCTACTGGATGCTCGAGGGGGTTTTGCATAGTCTTGTGAACACATTGGGTTTGGGGTTTTTTTCGGGGGGTTTTTCTCGGGCCAAAATTTTTGTTTTCAGATTTGGAGGATTCAAAATTTGGAATTTGGGTTTTAAAATTTGACTTTTTCACGTTCAGCTTTTTTGTGTGTTTTTTTTTTTTTTGTAAAAAGGCGACTGAGGTACAATATTTGTATGTGTTGCACACCCCCTGTCAAGGATTTCGTTGTTTGGTCATCAAAAACTAATGGCTGGTAAAAAAAAGGGGGTTTCAAATCAGAAACCAGTATTTGGTGTGTTTTTTTTTCTCGTTCTTTTCTTTTGACTAACGTTCCTTTTTCTATCTTTCGTTTTTTCCCTTTTTTTTGGGGCGATTTCTTTTCTTCACCTTTCTTTCTTTCTTCCAAAATCTCTCTGTTTCTTTTCTTTCTTTTTTCTTTTTTTTTTTTTATTCTTTTTTCCCCTTTTTTCTTTCTTTTGTCTGTCTGTCTGTCTGTCTGTCTCGTTGTCTGTGTGTGGGGCTGGTCTTTCTGTCTTTCTTTTTTTGTCTGTCTGTCTGTTTTGCCTTTCTTTTTTTCTTTTTTTCTTTCTTTCTTTCTTTCTTTCTTTCTTTCTTTCTTTTTTCTTTCTGTCAAGGGGTTTCAAAAACCCAAAAGATACCTATCCTTGTCTGGTGACCGTTGGGGGGGCCGATAATATTTTGCAACCAGCTTCCCCCATTCTTGCGGCTCTCAAATTTCATGATACATACAAACCAAACCAACAAAATTTTTTAAAAAACCCCAGCAAAAAACAAAAAGTCGCCCTAAAAACAGGAAGGTGTGGGTTTCCGCTAACACCGTGTATTTGTCAATTTGATGCCGAAATTATGAAAACTTCACTTCAGTACTTTGGATGTTTTTCAAACAAATTATATGGGTTTGGGGAGTAAGTTTTTGTTTTTAAAACGCCCCCCCCCCCCCTTCTCTCTTCTCTCTTCTCTCTCCCTCCCTCTCCCTCTCCCTTCTCTCTTTCCCCCTGCGTTAAAATAGGAAAACGATATTTCAGTTCAGGGCTCAATATGAATAGGAAATAAGAAGGGTCTCTCTCCTTTTTTGTTTACACAGGAAAGATTAACCCGGGTCAATGAAAAAAAGATTTTAGAAAGCTCCTCTCCTTTTTTTTGTGGTGTGTGTGTGGTGTGTGTGTGTGTGGTGTGTGTTGTGGTGTGGTGTTGTGTGTGTGTGTGGTGTGGTTTGGTGTCTCTCTCTCTCTCCCTTTTCTTCCCTTCTCTCTCCCCTCTCTCTCCCCTTCCGGAAAGATTGAGTCCTCCCCCATAAGTGTCAATTTGAGTTGT
>JASPKP010008278.1:2500-11753 GCA_030674155.1 Stramonita haemastoma | reverse complement strand
AAAATTAATGTTTTTTTTTTTAGCTTTTTTTTTATCGACCGCTAAAGTGCAGGTTTGCTGGGTTGTGAATCACTGAAACTAGATTTTCTATAATGTGGAATGGCTGTGTGACACTTTTCACAACCTATGAGTTATGGATGACAAAATTTACAAAACTGCAACACACGGGACGGATGTAAATAGGCGAATGGGCTTATTCCTTATCATTGAATATATATATATATATATTAAAATTTTAAAAAATTTTTACTATATATAATATATTTTATTTAATATATATTATATTATTATAAACACTTTAAATTTTAGGGTAGAAAAATGAATATGCGTCAAAGATAGGTAAATAGGTAATGATCTGAAAAATTTCAGAAAACAAACAATTTAAATTTGCCTTTTCAACCTTAAGACTCGATTTTTTTTAAACAAGAAAAGGTCACATATTGGGGGGGGTTTTTTTTTTTTCATTCTCCCTTACAACTCCCGGTTAAACAAAGAAAGGTTTTAGTTATGTGACCATTTGTCCACCATTAAGGGGTAGCGGGCACATTCTGGCTTAAAGGGGATGAATTAAAGATGTTTTAGTTCAAAAGAGAGAGTTTAAATAATACCTTTGTGATCGGGGGGGGGGGGGGGGGGGGGGGCAAACAAATGCCAAAAAGATCTGGACACGAAATGAAAGGGTTAAGGGGGTGTTTGGGAAAATTTAACAATTATTTTTTTCATTATTGAAAGGGGTAAAATCATTCCGACCTCTTTACTGTCGATTTTTCCATCTTCTGTGCAGTATATCGTCTGCGTCGGGTTGTCTGTCTCTCTCTCCTCGCTCGCTCGCTCGCTCGCTTCGTACTGTTAATGCACTAAACATAACGTGTTTTAACTATCGTATCATATACTCGGCACTGTAAAAGTTCTGCCAGGGCTTGCTTTGCTTGAAGTTTTTAATGGTCGCCGATATCACCCATCCACCCCCTTCAACGTTTACAAACTCTGCACCCTCGCCTGGCCCCTCAAAAAAAAATCTGACCCCCATTACCTATACCCCTTCTTGCGGTTCTATTGGCTGCCCTACCCAGGAGTAAATACAAGTAAATACCCTTGTTACAAAATGTCTCCAAAAACTGCACCCTCCTACCTCTGTGAATGTCTTCACTTTACACCCTTTTCCTCCCTCCGCTCGTCGGCAGATCCCTTGTCCTTAAAAATACCCAGATTCCCCCTATCTCCCGTTGGCCCGCTGCTCTTTTCTGTTTTGGGGCCCCTCGATCTGGAAGACCTTCCTCTCTCCCCCCGGGCAAAAGCTTATTATGCACTTTTAAATCAACCTCAAGAACACTTATTTCAAACCCTAAGATTTTCTCCTTCTGTTTCAATCTCTTCCCGTCCTGCCTTTTCAAACTATGCCAAGTGTATAAACCTTCATAAGTGGTTTTTGGGGGGGGGTTGGTTTTTTTGTTCGCGCGGGCGGCTTTGGGGTTTGGGGGGGCCTGCCCCCTTTTTTTTCCCGGGGGGTTTGGGGGGTGTGGGTGGTGGAGGTGTGTGTGTTTGTGGTGTGTGGTTTGTGTTGTTGGTGTGTGTGTGTGGTGTGTGTAATTCAAATTTGCTGAAACTTTTAAATTGTTATTGATTGTTTGGTGTTCTATAGGCCAAATGCAAGGCTTTGATTTTTTTTTTTTTACTACAAAAAAGTGCTTTAACTAATTCCATGGATGATGTGATGATGATGATGATGTGATGATGGATGATGTGCAAAAAGTAGGGTTATGTGTTGGGGGGGGGGGGTGTTGTTTGGTTTGTGTGTTGTTGGGGGATGTGTGTGTTGGTGTGTGTGGTGTATTTGCGTTTTTTTAAAATCTTTTTTTCTTTGGGTTTTGGATATATAAGAACGGGTTTTGAATGCAAGCACTGTCGAAACCTCCTTTCCTCCAAACATCCAACCCCCTAAACCTGAAGAAAATAAAATTTTAATTTTTGTCCGGATTTTTTACCCCCCAGACATAGATTTGCTTATGAAACCTTTCGGGTTTTGTGTTTTTTTCGTGAAATTTTATCTGCACAATGGACGTAAACTGTCTTTTAGTTTTTTCGCCTTCTTTCCATGAAAAACTTTCATTCTTTTTAAGGTTTTTTAGCCCCTTAATGGGTTTTTTAAAGCATTTTTTACCTTTTTTTTGGTTTTGAAAAACCCCTCAGAAGTGCAGATAAATTTTGTTTCTTTTTGGAAATAAAGCTCCATTTTTAACAAATTTGTAGTTCCTGTTTACCTGTCTAAAACAGGGACAGGTACACGGACGGTTGAATCAAGATTTGAAAAGTTTTTTTTTTTATTTCTGATTAATACTGGAAAAAAAAAAAAACCATTAAATTTTGGAACGTTAATTTTGATTATGTCATAAATCAAAACACCAAAAGATTTGGCTGTGGTTGGAAAAATTTAATTCTGGGGGGTCCCCCAAACCCTTTTCCCCCTTTTTTGGAGGGAGTTTTGGGTTTCTTCTCTGTGCTTTTTTTTCGTTTTTTTTTGTGTGTGTGTGTTTTAAAATTTTAAGAGTTGGTTTTGGGGGGGGGGTAAAATTTTTGGGTTAAATTTGGGATTAAAAGGGGGGGGTGGGCGGGGGGGGTTTGGGGGGAGGGGGGGTGGGGGGTTTTGGGGGGAATTTTTGGGGGGGGGGGGGGGGAAAAGGGGGGGGGGGGTGGAAAGGGGGGGGGGGGGGGGAGGGGGGTGGGAAAGGGGGGGGGTTGGGGGTATGGGAAAGGCAGAAAACAGCAAAACGGCATATACGACTTTATACAATTATATGGGTGGCGCGGTTTTTGGCGAGCCCAACCCAAAATGGGGGCAGATTGGTTTAATATCCCGTTTTGGGAAGAAGCTTAAAAATTTTAGGTTTTTAAAAAAAAGGGTTTATTAATAATGTGATTATCAGGAATATGATGCCCACAGCCAAGTGCGGGGCCCCTTACATTCCCGAAGGAAAAAAAAGCGCACAAAAAAACCCCGAGCCGCGCTCGGAGCACGCGCGCTGCCCCCCCTCCACCCCCTAAGAATAAGGCCGGTTTTTTTTTCAAAAAAAAGATGTGAAAAGGGCCGGTTTGAGCCCCCCTCTTCCCCCAAACTTTTGCCTGAAAGAGGCCACGGCAAAAAGGCATTTTATCTGTAGGTGAAAACTTTACTGCTCATGGTAGGCTTTGGCCCTGACTTGTGGGACAAAAGCTAAGAGAAGTTGCAGGGGTTGGTTAAAAGTTTTGGGAAACGAACGCTGGTCATTTCTGGCAAAAAAGAAGCGTTCAGATTATAATTAGAAATTTTTGTGGAAGGAAAGGGGGTACAGTGTAGGCAAGAAAACAAAGCGGTTACGATATCTTTTAACTATTACAAGGTTGCGCACCAAAAATCGCGGGCCGAACTGAAAGAAAACATTAAAAAAAGCACAAAAAAAACCGGCGCGTGCACAAAAGCGCCAAAATAATTTTCCCCTTTCCGCAAAACAAAAGGCGCGTTTTTCAAAAAGATGTAGCAAAATGGAGGGGTTTATTTTCCATCCTACCCAACTTTGCAAAGTAAGCCCCTGGGGGGTCCTTGGTACCATGAAAAGGCAAATTTCAAAGCAACAATTTTCCGATCTTTAAATTTTTTGGGGCAGGACACATGGCTACGCAGAGTCAAAAAGGCTTGAATCTAGCCTTTTTGGAAGAAAAGCGGCACGTGGGGGCAATTCAAAAACCCTTGTGGTACACATATTAATAAAATAGTAAAAAGTATGATGCAGGACAGCAAAAAAGTAGGGCCCTACTGCACAAACGGAAAAGGCCTAACAAACAAAATCCCCTTTGCAAGCCCGGCACCCGCATGTCCCCCACAAAGTCCGGGCCAACTTAAAAAGGAGAGGAGAGGGTGATACAAATAGGCGTATTTCTTGGTGCCGGGGGGTTTTTTTTACCGAAAAAAGTGGGGGTAGGACGGGGCGGGGAAAAGACTTTTTGGTCACAATTTGCCAAAACCACACCTTTTTCTCCATGGGGTTGTGTATGGGGGCGCAGCGGGGGGTTTAGTGTTTTTTTGTTTTGGGTGGGTTAGTTTGTGTGCGTGCATGTGGCGGGGATCGCACTTTCTGTGGTGCTCATTTGCCGTATTTCTTTATATTGTGTGAGTGAAACCCAAAACCGTACTGAAAGTTGAAAGTAACTTGTATATTGAAATAAGTTCCTACACTTATTGGTGTCCTCCTCATCTGAATTAAAACACAGTGCCCACTGTCTTCTCTTGTAATCTGAAACACTCTATTCTCAGCAAGAAGCCAGTCAACCTGCCCCTTAATCTGTTTCAGTCACGCTGGGTGCCTCCCCTCCCCTCCCCCTCCTCGGACTCTGTGTGTCTGTTCCTCTTTTCGCACATACCATACATGAATGGGGGCACGGGATGGCCTATTGGTCAGAACATTGCGCTCGCAATTTGACGACCTGGGATTCATTCCCGTTCGACGAGATTTTTCCTCTGGAGTTAACATCAGTGCTGACTCCACTCCCCCCCCAAAGTTTTTCGGATGATACTAGAAACCGAGGTCCCGTGTGTGAACACACGCATAACATCTTGCGCACACTATAAATCCTGTTCCACTTTTCGTAAGAGTAGGCCATCGTGTGCCGGTGAGAACAGATAACATTTAGAAAACTGCATACACACGGGGCCTCGGTTTTATAGTATTCATCCGAAGGACTTTGGGGGAGAGTGGAGTCAGCACTGATGTTAACTCCAGGAGAAAAATCTCCTCGAACGGGAATCGAACCTGGGTTGTCAAATTGCGAGCGCACTGTTCTGCCGACTAGGCTATCCCGTCCCCGATAAATAAGGAATCTGGGTATGCCTGGGGCAGAGAGATTTCAATGAGCGGCTTAAGAACAGCAGGACAGGAATTTCATAGAAGATGAAGAAGCACCCCTCCCCCCCCCCCCCCCAAAAAAAAAAAAAAGCACAACAAAAAACAAAACAGAACAAAAACAACAAAACACCACCACCACCGAAAACCGAAAACAACAACAGCCCAAAGATCCCCACTAAACAAACAAAACAAAACAAACTATATACATAGAACAAACTAAAAGTACGTATGGGCGAGACGTACATGCGTGTGTTCATCATTGTGTGTATGTGTGTGTGTGTGTGTGTGTGCGTGTGTGTGTGGCGGGACATTGCACTTTGGTGTAGTGCATCATATTGTTGTATAATTATTCATGTGGCCTTTTCAAGCTGCCATCAAACAGTGTAAGGGAGAGAATACAGATTAACTCCAATATTTATACAAACAATATTCTTTCCCTTAATAAAGATATAGTAAAATAAAATTAATTAACTTTCAATTTAATTGTCTATCAATACATTCAAACATACTCTTAATGTAATGACCAGGTCAATGTTTAGTGTGGAACATAAGATATATCAATCTTAATAAACTATTAACTCTATCTATCTATCTATCATCTATCTATCTATCTATCTATCTATCTATCTATCTATCTATCTATCTATCTATTATCTATCTATCTATCTATCTATCTATATGTATGTGTGTGTGTGTTTGTGTGTGTGTGTGAGAGAGAGAGAGAGAGAGAGAGAGAGAGAGAGAGAGAGAGAGAGAGAGAGAGAGAGGAGAGAGAGAGAGAGAGAGAGGAGAGAGAGAGAGAGAGAGAGAGAGAGAGAGAGACCAAAACCGTGATGAAAATTGAAAGTATGTTGAATGTTGAAATAAGTTCTTGCACTCATTCGTGTCCTCCTCATTTAAATTAAAACACACTGTCCACTTTCTTTTCTTATTGTGCGCACTGCTACGTTTTTCTTTCGTGCACAGAACCAGCTTTCCTTCAGACAAACTAGCTTTCTTAGCTCTTGGGGGCTGTGTTGTCGTCACAAGTCCGGCGCCACAGATATCAAAGATGGTAGTACAGGGAGTATGCATACAGTACAACACTGTCTTGGTGTAGTGGGGTCTGTTTCCGTGAAAAAGTGAGGGTAGAACGGGGATGAAAACGGCTCCTTCGGTCCCTTATTTGCAAAAAAAACAACCGTACCTTTTTCTTGAGGGGTTTATGTATGCGTGCACGTATTATTCCTGTGGCCTTTTCAATTCACAATTCACAATGTACAATAGTTTATTCCCATTAACTCTTTTGAGCTATAGAGAAACAAGAAGCATGCATATCAATAAATGAATGACGGGTATGAAGAGGTATAAAGAGGAAGAGCAAAACAAAAGCGCACAAGAGAAAATATTAATGAAAATGAAATAGACATGGTTTTAAGCTGCCATCAAACGGTGTAAGGGAGATAGTACGGATTAACTCCAATACTTATACAAACAGCATTCTTTCCCTTAAAAGATTAAGAAATTAACTTTCAATGTTATTCTCTGTCAATACATTTAAACATACCCTTTCTGAAATCAACAGGTGATATTTCAAGGATGATGGAATAATCACTCATGTACTTTCTGACATCCGGTCCCAACGTGTATGCATTTTGGAAATGTAATCATCCATTCCCCACATGTACACAAAAGTCCACTCTTCCGAATAGTGGAACGGGTTTTAACTTTTGTGCAAGATGTTCTTCATATGTTTATACACATGACCGAATGGGGAGTACTTTTGGGGGGATTTGAGTCGGCACTGATATTAACTCCAGAGAAAAAATCCTCTGTAGCTGTGTGTGTATGTGATGTGTGTGTGTGTGTGGTGTGTGTGGTGTGTGTGCACGCGCACGCGCGCATGTGTGTGTGTGTGCGCGTGTGTGTGAGTGTGTGTCTGTGTGTTAGTATCAGTGTTAGTGTTAATGTGTGTGTGTGTGGTGCGCACGCACGCGCGTGTGTGTGTATGTGTGGTGAGTGTGTGCGTGTGTGTTAGTGTCAATGTTAGTGTTAGTGTGTGTGTGCGCCCCGTGCGCGCGCGCGCGCGCGCATGTGTGTGTGTTTGTGAAGCCCAAAACCGTAATGAAAATTGAAAGTATATTGAATATTGAAATAAATTCTTACACTTATTCGTGTTCTCCTTATCTAAATCAAAACACACTTCCCACTTCTTTCTTGTAATCTTAAACAATCTATTCTGAGCAAGCAACCTCATATTCATGAAAAAAATTTAACATACATATATATATATATGGGTTTTGTTTGCTTGTTGTTGTTGTTGTTTTGGGGGGAGTTTTTTGTTATTCGTTTTTGGTTTTTGCTTTGCTTTGATAGTCCCTAATCAGTGCAAGAGTGGTAATGGTGATAATGATGATGATGATGATGATGATGATGATGATGATGATGATGATGATGATGATGATGATGATGATGATGATGTGATAACAAAAAGAAAAGTAATGGTCGATAAGATTCATTTTGGTACAATGATTTCATTAGATTCATGTATCATGTACAGAAAAAAATCATCTTTCACTTCACATAAAATCACCCAAAAGACAGAGGTTTCATCAGATATGTAAAGTGTATGAGAGCTTGCACTAATGATATAGGAAAAACAAGTTGAGTTTCAGAAGTTTCAGGTTGCAACACAAAAACAAAAAAAAATTCACAAGTTTCTCTCCCAGCAGCGGCAGGCACTATGTTTTGCACAGTGATGACAGCTCAGTAAACACAGTGGAGACAGGTGAGCACTGAAGGTTTCATTCTCACCTGAGGCTGCTGACCAGGCAGGTAAAAATGTCACTACTGTGAATCTAAATATTGTTGTTGTTGTGTATATTGTCGGGTATATTTTATATGAGTGGTGCACGAGTGTGTGTGTGTGTGTGTTTGATTTGATTAATTTTTTTGATTTATTCTTTTATATCGAGGATAATGGAATAAGCACTCTTGTGCTTCTTTACATCCAGTCCCCATGTATATGCAGTTTTGTAAATGTCATCTGTTCCCACCGGCACACGATGGCCTACTCTTACGAATAGCGGAACAGGATTTAACGTGTGCGCAAGATGTTCTGCGTGCATTCGCACACGGGACCTCGGTTTAGAGTCTCATCCAAGGACTTTTGGGGAGAGTGGAGTCAGGTGATGTTAACTCTATGCGTGTTGTGTGTGTGTGTGTGTGTGTGTGTGTGTGTGTGTGTGTGTGTGTGTGTGTGTGTGTGTGTGTGTGTGTGTGTTGTTGTTGTTGTTGTTTCGATTTTATGTCTGTTCACTCAAAGTGATATTAGACGATGGGAAGGGAAGGGGAGGGTCTATTATTTATTTATTTTATTTTATTTTTATATACCACTTTATGTCACAGCAGATTTCTCTGTGTGAAATTCGGGTTGCTGTCCCCGGGGAGAGCGCGTCGCCACAAGTGCAGCGCCTACCCATTTTTTTTTCACCTCAGGGATGGTGTCTAAACACAACACCTGTGTGCATGCTGGGTTTATATATATATATATATATATATATATATATATATATATATATATATATATATATATATATAAAATTTTGTCATCCGCTCCTACTGGCACACGATGGCCTGTTCTTCCGAAAGGCGGAACGGGATTTTAACGTGTGCGCAAGATGTTCTGCGCGCGTTCGCACACGGGACCTCGGTTTATAGTCTCGTCCGAATGACTTTGACATTCAGTTCGATTTTTTCGTCAAACTAGGAAGAAAGGGCGAGCTGGGTACGAACACTCACGGTTTACATATTGGCAGGCGAACGTCTTAACCATCCTGCCACCGTCCTTCCTATGTTGATGGATGTGTGCAGTAAAATGAGTGTCTTTTTCTTAATAATGTATACAGTGCACAGAGTAGGGCTAAACAGTGATAACAACAAGTAAATACATAACAATTGCTAGTATGACTTAAAACTATAACAAATTTCCTAAAGAAATATTCATTAAAGATTTTGTTATACGAAATGCCAAATTAAGATTTAAAAAAATCTTATCCAAGGATTTTTCCGAGAAAGAGGGTAAGAATGGTTTTAGACTCTTACATTAAAAAATTATGTGACTGTTTGTAATTTTCTCACCGCACAAACATTTTATATTTTTGCTGTATTAAGTGAGGAACATATTCAGTTTTATCCGAAAAAATAAAGCACTAGTGTGTGTGCATGTGTGTGTGTGTGTGTGTGTGTGTGGTGTGTGTGTGTGTGTGTGTGTGTGTGTGTGTGTGTGTGCGCGCGTGTGTGTGCGGTGTGTGTGTGTGTGTGGGTTTTTGTGTGTGTGTGTGTGTGTGTGTGCGTTTGTGTATGTGTGCGTGCGTGCGTGGTTGCATGCGTGTGTG
>JASPKP010008277.1:5000-10000 GCA_030674155.1 Stramonita haemastoma | reverse complement strand
TGAAGGGGTACAGTGTTTGTTGAAATTTAAAAAAAAAAATCAAACCGACCAAATTTGTTTGTATTGTCCTGAGTTTGAAGTCAGGGGGCTAGCCTTTCACAAACAGTGGTTTTTTATTTCTGTGGATGCCTTAGTGGGTGCAGTACGAATGCACGAGTGATATATTGAAATAGAAAAGCGGCCAAATCTAATCGTCATGTGTAGCCGTGGTAACCTTATACAAGTACTGTTGGTTACCCTTGAGTCATAGGGGTTTGATGTTTGTTGTTGTTGTTGTTTTTTCTTATGTGTCTTTCAGCTGGCTAAGAATTACTTACCTCTTATCGAAATATATGTTAAATTGCAAAGTAGAAATTTGATTTTTCCCGTTATATTTTCTTATCCCTTGGTTTCAGAGTCTGTTTACTACTAGGTGATTTAGACAGGCAATCTTCTTTTTTTCTGACAAAGTAATTCAATAATTAGAGTAGAGGGAATATGTAGGATCGTGGGAAATGTCATCCTGACCTTCTTCCTGTGGAATGAAGAATGACATCAGTGATTGATGTTATTTATTGTTTAGAATTGTAGAACTCTCTCTCTCTCCTCTCTCTCCTCTCTCTCTCTCTCTCTCCTCTCCCTCTCTCTCTCTCTCTCTTCTCTCTCTCCTCTCTCTCTCTCTCTCTCTCCTCTCTCTCTCTCTCTCTCTCTGTGTGTGTGTGTGTGTGTGTGTGTGTGTGTGTGTGGTGTGTGTGTGTGTGTGTGTGTGAAAGTCAAATTTTTATTTCCAGATGGTACATTGAACGAGCAATGATTTGCTTTTTTCATCAAGCCATCTTTCTAGGAACAAAAACCATTCCATTAATAATGTTTAACTACATTACGGCAACCTTTAAAAATAACAGATACCTATCAGAAAAAAAATCAAGCAAGAAAGAATGCACTCAAGAGTCACACACGCACACGCACACACACACACACACACACACACACACACACACACACACACACACACACACACACACACACACACAACAACACACACACACACACATACCGCGCGCGCGCGCGGAGCAGGTAAAATTAACATATCGGTCCATGCCGGGCTTTTCATCTGCGTGTATGTCTGCAGACATCTATCTATCTCTGGTAAATGGAGGCTGGCACACGGATAGTACCTCAGCTTCATCGCTTCTGTTCCTCACAGTCACAATAACCATTCTGGATCTATCCAATTGCAGTATGGCACTAGCCTTTATTGTCTGTCTGTCTGTCTGTCTGTCTGTCTGTCTGTCTGTCTGTTTGTCTGTCATGCTGTCTGTCTGTCTGTCTGTCTGTCTTGCTGTCTGTCTGTCTGTCTGTCTGCCTGTCTGTCCGTCTCTTAAATTCTTTTATATTTCGAGTGCTTATTCATTATCTTCGAAATAAAAGAATTTGATCTCTCTCTCTCTCTCTCTCTCTCTCTCTCTCTCTCTCTCTCTCTCTCTCTCTCTCTCTCTCTCTCTCTCTTCTCTCTCTCTCTCTCTCTCTCTCTCTCTCCTCTCTCTCCCTAAGAACACCCAACAAGATAGTATACGGCGATTTAGGTAGATATCCACTCTATGTCAACTCATGTACAAATACCATAAGGTACTGGTTAAAACTATTGCAATTGAATCAAAATAGAATATCATATCATGCTTACTGCATGCAGTTAGAGTTAGATAGGAATGGTAAGTCTTGTTGGATTTCAAAAATAAGGGAAATTTTGTGTGAAACAGGTTTTAACATTGTTTGGATGCAACAGAGCGTCGGGATGTAAAAGCTTTTGTAGGTATGTTTAAACAAAGATTAGTGGATATTTTCATTCAAGAATGGGGTGGGACTATAAGAGATAAAGAAAGATATGATATTTATAGATCGTTTAAAACTATTTTTGCAAAAGAGCAGTATTTGAACTCCATAGATGTCTATTGTTTCCGTGTAGCAATTACGCAAGCAAGGTTTAATGTTTTTACCTCTTAATAATAATGTGTATAGATACAGTGATAATATTCGAGACAGATTGTGTCCATTTTGTAAAACGAAAATTGAAAATGAAGCCCACTTTCTACTAGAATGTTGCATGTACACAAGCTTGAGGGAAAAGTTTTTAAGCAATTGTATAAATGTACCATTACCAGATCTGCTCAGAGTAGCAAATGATGAGTACATGCATGGTTTGTCCAGATATATCTTTCATTCTATTAACAAAAGGAAAACAATGTTGTCTCAGGGAGTTTATTGAATTACTGTTATTTTTATATGTATTCAATATACATGAATTTTCCCAAACACAATAGTCTTTATGTGATTAGGTTATGGTTGATTTGAGATTTGTAATCAGGAAAAAGAGTAAATGTGTGTTTTTCTCTTCTTTTTTCATCAGTGATAAATCATGTCTTATTTGTGCATTTGATTCATAAATGATATGGAAGAACGTATTGGCACACCCCAAGCCCAGCCAATGTATTGTGGTCCAAGGCCAATGTACATTAAATCATTTCAGTGTTCAGTGTTCAGTGTTCTCTCCCTAATCAGGGGTAGGGCCGGACGAAAAAATGTATGTGAATACTTTACTCTGCAACCCTTGAAAAATAAAGATTATCTATTCATTCATTCATTCATTCATTCATTCATTCATTCATTCATCCATTCATTCATTCATTCATTCATTCATTCATTCATTCATTCAATCATTCAATCATTCAATCATTCATTCAATCATCCATTCATTCATTCGTTCATTCATTACCTCTGTTGTTTGGTTGTTGAAACACACGATTATAGTAGTATGATTGGCAATGGCGATAGTGTGAATGTATTCCAATGTATTTGGAAAAGCTTGGTGTGCATAGACAGCTATGAAGTTAATTTGTGTAGATTGGTTGGTTCATTATATAAGTGACAGGTTATGTGAGTAGTTGATCGCATAAATACCCAAGTGATTCGCTTCATTATTGTGCTTTTATTTGGTCCGTTGTGTTCGACGATGACCTCCCAAACAGCAGAGGAGGCAGCTGTTGTTTCGGACATTGGGAAGAAATTGGATTAGAGTGGAGATACCTCGCCCACAGCACACCCCGACTCTCTTTGCCAAGTTGGCATAAGGACAGTCAGTGTTTGGGATGTTCTCCAAAGGCCAACTAGCCCCCAGGGCTGCAGTACATAACAGACTGTGCAAGTCAAGCCTCCTACTCAGAGAGTCATCGTCGATCACTAAAGACTAAGCTGTGAAGTGGAATTCCATGAGTAGAAAAGCCACTGATCATGCGAGCTCTCACTTTGCTGTTGCCCCCAGCATCAATGGTTTAATCAAGAACTGGGATAAAGTCACTGATCATACAGCCTCTCACTTTGCTGTTGCCCCCAGCATCAATGGCTTAATCAAGAACTGTGATAAAGCCCAGGCGCTTGTTTGACTTTTTGTATTGTTTTGGTTTTGGTTTTTTTTTATGAGGACCTGGTATAAAGAAGCCTCTGGCTTATCCATAATACTCTCAATAAAACATTCAAGTTCGAGTTCGAGTTCTCTCTGTCTCTGTCTCTCTGTCTCTGTCTTTCTATCTTTCTATCTTTCTCTCTATCTGTCTGTCTGTCTGTCTGCCTCTCTCTGTCTCTGTGTCTCTCTGTCTCTGTCTATGTCTCTGTCTCTCTCTCTCTGTCTCTCTCTCTCTGTCTCTCTGTGTCCCCTTTTTGGGGGATAAGGGTGCGTAGAGCCTGGTTTTCCCCTATGCTGGTCATTCTACAGGAGCAACCCACTTCAGAACAGGTCACGTTTTTGCTTGTACAGGATAGGGGTGGGGGTGAGGCACTGGGTGGGCGTATCGGTGTTTCTGTAGCCCACCCAAACACTGACATGAACTGCCAGATCTTTTGACTCTGCATACACATGTATATATACATACATACGAAGTGAAACGAACGACTAGCAGGTCTACACTTTATAAACTAACAGAAGATCATCGTAAAAATACCTCCACAAAAACCCCCATTCTTAACTCACCAGACACCACAGCTTGAGATTTAAACCCTCAACTTCATGGGTCTCAGCTCAGAGGATTGAACACCACCAACGGTCTTAACCACTCGGCTAGCTAGAACAGAACCTACTCTCTGCCCTTCCCAATCCTAATTGATCCCATTGTGTCGACCGACGCCCATAGAGCGAGCGGTGTGACGAGGGTGTGTGTATGTGGATAACAGATGGGATAGGACAGAGAGACAGAGAGAAAGCGTTTGCCTGTGACAGCACACAGAGAGTGGCATCACTATCGATCTCTGTATGTATGGGGGATTCCTCTTATTCAGCAGGTAAAACTCGCACTTGTATTGCGGCGAGCCACTCAGCGAGCCACGAGCCTGACTGCTGCACTGGAGTATGAATCATACTGCTCTGTGTGTGGGGGGGGAGGGGGGGGGGTATGGGGGGTGGTGAAACGGTGTGTATTGTGTGTGTGTGTGTGTGTGTGTACGTGTGGTGTGTGTGTGTGTGTGTGTGTGTGGAGGAGAGAGAGAGAGAGAGAGAGAGAGAGAGAGAGGAGAGAGAGAGAGAGAGAGAGAGAGAGAGAGAGAGAGAGAGGAGAGAGAGAGAGAGAGAGAGGAGAGAGAAATCATACTGTGTGTGTGTATGTGTGTATGTGTGTGTGTGTGTGCATCATACTGTGTGTGTGTGTGTGTGTGTGTGTGTGTGTGTGGTGAGAGAGAGAGAGAGAGAGAGAGAGAGAGAGAGAGAGAGAGAGAGAGAGAGAGAGAGAACCCTACTGTGTGTATGTGTGTATGTATGTATGTATGTATGTATGTATGTATGTATGTATGTATGTATGTATGTATGTATGTATGTATGTATGTATGTATGTATGTATGTATGTATGTATGTGTGTATGTATGTATGTATGTGTGTGTACGTGTGTGTTGTGTGCATGCGTGCGTGCGTGCGCACGCGCGCGCGCGAGCGTTGTGTGTGTGTGCGTGTGTGTGTGTCTGGATAGAGCGGTTAAAGG
>JASPKP010008276.1:10000-11757 GCA_030674155.1 Stramonita haemastoma | reverse complement strand
TGCTCTTGGGGTGACCCTCTCTCCCCAAGGAGAGCGGGCGATTTTCACGCAGAGAAATCTGCTGTAACTGAAAGTGGTATACAATACAATACAACTGTTTATGAGAAGACATAATAAGAATATCAATATTTGCATGTAAAAAAAGCATTAATTTGGAAAATCTATAATCATTTAAACCGAGATACAACATTCTTATGAATAAGAACGGTATACATTCTTACAATCCATTATCAGCCAGTCTCATCTTTCGTCCATGCTCTCTCTCTCTCTCTCTCTCTCTCTCTCTCCATGAAGGGCGATGGCCTAAACATGAATAAATCATCCGAATCTCTCTCTCTCTCTCTCTCTCTCTCCTCTCTCTCTCTCTCTCTCTCTCTCTCTCTCTTCTGGAGAGAATAACCCAAATTTAACGCAGAGAACTCTGCCACGACTTTGAAAGCCACATTCAAATTCAATTCAATTCAGTACCCATTCAAAGGGCCAGCAGGGTTGCCTGTGTGTTAACATAATAACCCACAAGTTTATCATACTGTAGCAAAAGTATCATTCACTGAAGCACTTACTCATCACTAAGTGTGCCTGCAAAGCTCAATAATATGCACGGTCTAACTATTGAACCCGTCACCTTATGACGTACAAGGTCCTTTAACTGGAGCACACCCACAGAAATATCTTTCTTTCTTTACTAGGGCGCTCCCCAAGGAAAAGAGTGACAAAACACCTGACCTACTTTTCTGCAAGGAGGGAGTGATTTTTCGGCAGCTAGGGGGAGGGGGGGGGGTCAGGTTGTCGATTTTGACATGTTTGATTGATGGTAAAAACTCTTTAAAAGCTTTATTCTATAGCATGAAGGTGGTGTTTTGTTTTCTTTGGCTTTTAAAACCGCATTCATTTCAGAAACACCCCCAAACCTCACAGTCTGACCACTTTATTATAATGCAAAATTAATACGTCAATTTATCATGGTGTCACTTTTTTGGAGTCTAGTATTCCAAAGTGTGATAACTTTTCATAGAATTGTCCATTTTTTTAAAAAATTTATTTTCATTTGATTGAGAAGGTTTTTATTTCATATATTGCGCATTGATACCCTTTTAAGAGTTTAAAATTGACCTCAGGTGCAGTGTGACTCATTATGTGAGAGGGGGGGGGGGGGGTTTGGGGTGTCACGGCTGGAGGGGGGAGGAGAGGAGGTAGGGAGGGGAGGACAGGGGGTGGGGGTGCCTCTGGGTGGGAGTAGGGGCGGGGATAGATGACATGGCAAGAAATAAACTGCGCAGACTGACCTTCCCTTCTAAGAAAACCAAATCAGTGCTTTTGTTGAAAACTTTAATCTGTAAAAGAGAGAGAGAGAGAGAGGAGAGAGAGAGAGAGAGAGAGAGAGAGAGAGATGAGTGAGAGAGAGAGGAGAGAGAGAGAAGAGAGCAGACAGACACACACACAGACAGACACACAGACACAGATAGACAGACAGACAGACAGACACAGACAGAAATACAGACAGAAAAAGAAAGCTTTCACAAACTCTGATCATAAGCGAAAACAATACTTTAAACGGCAAAATAAAACAAAAAAAATGCACAGACACAAAAAAGCCACACACACACACACACACACAGATGAGAGATTAAGAAGTGGGGGGAAGGGAGGGAGGGGGAAAGGAGGGGGAGGAGGAGGGGCGAGGAGGAGGAGGAGACTATGTTTTCTTTCTTCCACATCTCAGCTTTAAGAAATTAAACGTGAATAGTTGGCCTCGG
>JASPKP010008275.1:0-11757 GCA_030674155.1 Stramonita haemastoma | reverse complement strand
ACTTCTAGAGGGATGCACTGGGCCTGACTTGTCAGGTGTTTAACAGCAGCACTGTGCATGTTCTGTGCTAGGAATGTTATGCTCGTATGACATACAACAAGAGCTACTGTCTGAGCATTCAAAGAAGAAAAAAATGGGGAGAAGAAAGGGGGTGTGGTAGAATGGGGTGTAAGTTTGTAGCAGTTTGTGTCTGCCATTGTGTGTGTGTGTGGTGTGTGTGTGTGTGTGTGTGTGTGTGTGTGTGCACGCTTGCTTGCTTGCATGCGTGTGTACATTCGAGTTTACTAAAATTATTGTCATTGATTGCTTGTGTATTGTTTAGGTCGAATGCTAGCGCTTTGATTTGTTTTTGCAAGATAGTAGTGCTGTTTGTTTTGTTCTGTTTCTGCAAAAACAATACTACAAGGCACTGCCCAAGAAGGAAAAAAAAGAGGCAGACAACAGAAGAGATGGGAGGACATCATCAGTAAATGGACAGGCCTAGAACTTAACAAAACCCTGAGAAGGGCAGAAAAGACAGAGGACTAAAGGGAGCTGGTTGTCAAGTCTTCATCGATGCCCCCACGGGCACGTGGCGACACCGCAGCCCTCAAAGCTGAGAATGCTAGTTTTTGGCAAGGTAGTCGGGTGCAGTGTACGCACCAGAAACCAAGCAGGGCGCACTATAATAATGACAATATACAGGCATATGATGCACCACAGACAAGTGCAGGGTCCCCTCCACATGCGCGCACACAAACAAACACACTGACAAACACGAGCACGCAGGGTGCGCGGGTGCACACATACCTACCCCTGCAGAAACAGGTGCCATTGGGGGCCAATACGGGACCCATAGTACCCTTTTCAGGGAAAGAAGACCCTGAAAATTCATAGGTTACATACCCCAAGGCTCCAAGGCAACATGGCACTGTACGCCCAAACCCTCCCCTTCAATCTCCGACAAGTGTGGCACCGGACCTGTGGCGACACCGCAGCCCTCAAAAACTGAGAATGCTAGTTTCTGGCATTGTAATCGGGTGCGGTGTACACAACAAAAACCAAGCAAGGCACAATATAATAATGAGAATATACAGGAATATGATGCACCACAGATAAGTGCAGGGTCCCCTCCACATGCGCGCACACAAACAAACACACTGACAAACACCAGCGCGCGTCAGCGCGCGTGCACGAATACCCACCTCCCTGCAGAAAAAGGTGCGGTTTGGAGCAAAGAGGGGACCCATGCAACCCTTTTCAGGCAAGGCCGACCCCGAATTTTACAAGGTTACAGACCCCGAGGCTCCAAGGCAACATGGCACTGTACGCCCAAACCCTCCCCTACCGTCTACAACGCGTGTGGCGCCGGACCTGTGGCGACACCGCAGCCCTCAAGAGCTGAGGATGCTATTTTCTGGCAAGGTAATCGGGTGCAGTGTACGCACAAAAAACCAAGCAGGGCGCAATATAAAAATGACAATATACAGGCATATGATGCACCACAGACAAGTGCAGGGTCCCCACCACATGCGCGCACACAAACAAACACACTGACAGACACCAGCACGCTCGCGCGCGCGTGCACGCATACCAACCCCCCTGCTGAAAAAGTTGCCGTTTGGGGCAAGACGGGACCAATGGAACCCTTTTCAGGCCCGGCCGACCCCGAATTTTGCTAGGTTGCAGACTCGACGGCTCCGAGGCAACATGGAACTGTACGCCCACACCCTCCCCTACCGTCTCCGACGCGTGTGGCGCCGGACCTGTGGCGACACCGCAGCCCTCAAGAACTGAGAATGCCAGATTCTGGCATGGTAATCGGGTGCAGTGTGCGCGACGAAAACAAAGCAGGCCGCACTATAATAATGACAATATGCAGGCATATGATGCACCACAGACAAGTGCAGGGTCCCCTAAACATGCGCGCACACAAACAAACACACTGACAAACACCAGCGCACGTGCGCGCGCGTGCACGAATACCCACCCCCCTGCTGAAAAAGGTGTCGTTTGGGGCCAAGACGGGACCCATGGAACCCATTTCAGGGTCTGCCGACCCCGAATTTTGCAGGGTTACACATCCCAAGGCTCCAAGACAAAATGGCACTGTACGCCCAAACCCTCCCCTACCATGTCCGACGCGTGTTGCGCGGGATGTGTGGCGATACCGCAGCCTTCAAGAGCTGAGAATGCTACTTCGTCGGCAGGGTAATCGGGTGCAGTGTACGCACCAAAAAGCAAGCAGGGCGCACTATAATAATGACAATATACATGCATATGATACACCACAGAAGAGTGCAGGGTACCCTCCACATGTGCGCACACAAACAAACACACTGACAAACACCAGCGCGCGCGCGCGCGCGTGCACGCATTCCCACCCCCCTTCAGAAAAAGGTGCCGTTTGGGGCCAAGACGGGACCCATGGAATCCTTTTCAGGCCCGGCCGACCCCGAATTTTACAAGGGTACAGACCCCAAGGCTCCAAGGCAACATGGCACTGTACGCCCACACCCTCCCCTACAATCTCCAACGCGTGTGGCGCCGGACCTGTGGCGACACCGAAGCCCTCAAGAGCTGAGAATGCTACTTTGTGGCAAGGTAATCGGGTGCAGTGTACGCACCAAAAACCAAGCAGGGCGCACTATAACAATGAAAAGATACAGGCATATGATGCACCACAGACACGTGCAGGGTCAATTCCACATGCGCGCACACAAACAAACACACTGACAAACACCAGCGCGCGCTCGCGCGTGCACGCATACCCAACCCCCTGCTGAAAAAGGTGCCGTTTTGGGCAAAGACGGGTCATGGAACCCTTTTCAAGCCCAGTCGACCCCGAAAATTATAGGGTTACAAACCCCAAGGCTCCAAAGCAGAATAGCACTGTACACCCTAACACTCCCCTACCATCCCTGACGCGTGTGGCGCAGGACTTGTGGCGACACCGCAGCCCTCAAGAGCTGAGAATGCTAGTTTCTGGCATGGTAACCGGGGGCTGTGAACGCAACGAAAACCAAGCAGGGCGCACTATAATAATGACAATATGCAGGCATATCATGCACCACAGACAATTGCAGGGTCCCCTTCACATGCTTGCACACAATCAAACACACTGACAAACACCAGCGCAAGCAAGCGCGTGTGCACGCATACCCATCCCCCTGCTGTAAAAGGTGCCGTTTTGGGCCAAGACGGAACCATGGAGCCCTTTTCAAGCCCGGCCGACCCGAAATTTGCAGGGTTACAGACCCCGAGGATCCAACGCAACATGGCACTATACACACACACCCTCCCCTACCATCTCCGACACGTGTGGCGCCGGACCTGTGGCGACACCGCAGCCCTGAAGAGCTGAGAATGCTAGTTTCTGGCAAGGTAGTCGGGTGCGGTGTATGCACCAGAAACCAAGCAGGGCGCACTGAAACAATGACAATATACAGACATATGATGCGACACAGAAGAGTGCAGGGTCACCTCCACATGCGCGCACACAAAAAAACACACTGACAGACACCAGCGCGCACGCGCGCGCGTGCACGCATACCCACCCCCCTCCCGAAAAAGGTGCCGTTTGGGGCCAAGAGGGGACCCATGGAACCCTTTTCAAGCCCGGTCACCCCGAATTTTGTAGGGTTGCAGACCCCGAGGCTCCACGGCAACATGGCACTGTACGCCCACAGCCTCCCCTACCATCTCCGACGCGTGTGGCGCCGGACCTGTGGCGACACCGCAGCCCTCAAGAGCTGAGAATGCTAGTTTCGGGCAAGGTAGTCGGGTGCGGTGTACGCACCAGAAACCAAGTAGGGCGCACTATAACAATGACACTATACAGGCATATGATGCACCACAGAAGAGTGCAGGGTCCCCTCCACATGTGCGCACACAAACAAACACACTGACAGAAACCAGCACGCGCGCGCGCGCGAGCGTGCACGCATACCCACCCGCCTCCGAAAAAGGTGCCGATTGGGCCAAGACGGAACCATGAAACCCTTTTGAAGCCCGGCCCACCCCGAAATTGGCAGGGTTACAGACCCCGAGGCTCCACGGCAACATGGCACTGTACGCACTCACACACTCCCCTACCATCTCCGACGCGTGTGGTGCCGGACCTGTGGCGACACCGCAGTCCTCAAGAGCTGAGAATGCTAGTTTCGGGCATGGTAATCGGGTGCGGCGAACGCAACGAAAACCAAGCAGGGCGCACTATAATAATGACAATATGCAGGCATATGATGCACCACAGAAGAGTGCAGGGTCCCCTCCACATGCGCGGACACAAACAAACACACTGACAAACACCAGCGCGCGCGCGCGCGCGTGCACGCATACCCACCCTCCTGCGGAAAAAGGTGCGGTTTGGGCCCAAGACGGGACCCATGAAACCCTTTTCAGGCCCGGCCCACCCCGACTTTTACAGGGTTACAGACCCCAAGGCAACATGGCACTGTACGCCCACACCCTCCCCTACCGTCTCCGACGCGTGCGGCGCCGGACCTGTGGCGACACCGCAGCCCTCAAGAGCTGAGAATGCTAGTTTCTGGCAAGGTAATCGGGTGCAGTGTACGCACCAAAAACCAAGCAGGGCCCTGTGTAATAATGACAATATACAGGCATATGATGCACCACAGAAGAGTGCAGGGTCCCCTCCACATGCGCGCACACAAACAAACACACTGACAAACACCAGCGCGCGCGCGCGCGCGTGCACGCATACCCACCCCCTGCGGAAAAGGTGCGGTGTGGGCCCAAGACGGGACCCATGCAACCCTTTCGGGCCCGGCCGACCCGCATTTTACAGGGTTACAGACCCCAAGCCTCCAAGGCAACATGGCACTGTACGCCCACACCCTCCCCTACCGTCTCCGACGCGTGTGGCGCCGGACCTGTGGCGACACCGCGGCCCTCAAGAGCTGAGAATGCTAGTTTCTGGCAAGGTAATCGGTGCAGTGTACGCACCAAAAACCAAGCAGGGCCCTGTGTAATAATGACAATATACAGGCATATGATGCACCACAGAAGAGTGCAGGGTCCCCTCCACATGCGCGCACACAAACAAACACACTGACAAACACCAGCGCGCGCGCGCGCGCGTGCACGCATACCCACCCCCTGCGGAAAAAGGTGCGGTTTGGGCCCAAGACGGGACCCATGCAACCCTTTCCGGGCCCGGCCCGACCCCGCATTTTACAGGGTTACAGACCCCAAGCCTCCAAGGCAACATGGCACTGTACGCCCACACCCTCCCCTACCGTCTCCGACGCGTGTGGCGCCGGACCTGTGGCGACACCGCAGCCCTCAAGAGCTGAGAATGCTAGTTTCTGGCAAGGTAATCGGTGCAGTGTGCGCACCAAAAACCAAGCAGGGCCCTGTGTAATAATGACAATATACAGGCATATGATGCACCACAGAAGAGTGCAGGGTCCCCTCCACATGCGCGCACACAAACAAACACACTGACAAACACCAGCGCGCGCGCGCGCGCGTGCACGCATACCCACCCCCCTGCGGAAAAAGGTGCGGTTTGGGCCCAAGACGGGACCCATGCAACCCTTTTCGGGCCCGGCCGACCCCGCATTTTACAGGGTTACAGACCCCAAGCTCCAAGGCAACATGGCACTGTACGCCCACACCCTCCCCTACCGTCTCCGACGCGTGTGGCGCCGGACCTGTGGCGACACCGCGCCCTCAAGAGCTGAGAATGCTAGTTTCTGGCAAGGTAATCCGGTGCAGTGTACGCACCAAAAAGCAAGCAGGCCTGTGTAATAATGACAATATACAGGCATATGATGCACCACAGAAGAGTGCAGGGTCCCCTCCACATGCGCGCACACAAACAAACACACTGACAAACACCAGCGCGCGCGCGCGCGCGTGCACGCATACCCACCCCCCTGCGGAAAAAGGTGCGGTTTGGCCCAAGACGGGACCCATGCAACCCTTTCGGGCCCGGCGACCCGCATTTTACAGGGTTACAGACCCCAAGCTCCAAGGCAACATGGCACTGTACGCCCACACCTCCCCTACCGTCTCCGACGCGTGTGGCGCCGGACCTGTGGCGACACCGCGCCCTCAAGAGCTGAGAATGCTAGTTTCTGGCAAGGTAATCGGTGCAGTGTCGCACCAAAACCCAAGCAGGGCCCTGTGTAATAATGACAATATACAGCATATGATGCACCACAGAAGAGTGCAGGGTCCCCTCCACATGCGCGCACACAAACAAACACACTGACAAACACCAGCGCGCGCGCGCGCGGGTGCACGCATACCACCCCCCTGCGGAAAAAGGTGCGGTTTGGGCCCAAGACGGGACCCATGCAACCCTTTCCGGGCCCGGCCGACCCCGCATTTTACAGGGTTACAGACCCCAAGCCTCCAAGGCAACATGGCACTGTACGCCCACACCCTCCCCTACCGTCTCCGACGCGTGTGGCGCCGGACCTGTGGCGACACCGCGCCTCAAGAGCTGAGAATGCTAGTTTCTGGCAAGGTAATCGGGTGCAGTGTCGCACCAAAAACAAGCAGGGCCCTGTGTAATAATGACAATATACAGGCATATGATGCACCACAGAAGAGTGCAGGGTCCCCTCCACATCGCGCAACAAACAAACACACTGACAAACACCAGCGCGCGCGCGCGCGCGTGCACGCATACCCACCCCCCTGCGGAAAAAGGTGCGGTTGGGCCCAAGACGGGACCCATGCAACCCTTTCGGGCCCGGCGACCCCGCATTTTACAGGGTTACAGACCCCAAGCTCCAAGGCAACATGGCACTGTACGCCCACACCCTCCCCTACCGTCTCCGACGCGTGTGGCGCCGGACCGTGGCGACACCGCGGCCCTCAAGAGCTGAGAATGCTAGTTTCTGGCAAGGTAATCGGGTGCAGTGTCGCACCAAAAACAAGCAGGGCCCTGTGTAATAATGACAATATACAGGCATATGATGCACCACAGAAGAGTGCAGGGTCCCCTCCACATGCGCGCACACAAACAAACACACTGACAAACACCAGCGCGCGCGCGCGCGCGTGCACGCATACCCACCCCCCTGCGGAAAAAGGTGCGGTTGGGCCAAGACGGGACCCATGCAACCTTTCGGGCCCGGCGACCCCGCATTTTACAGGGTTACAGACCCCAAGGCCTCCAAGGCAACATGGCACTGTACGCCCACACCCTCCCCTACCGTCTCCGACGCGTGTGGCGCCGGACTGTGGCGACACCGCGCCCTCAAGAGCTGAGAATGCTAGTTTCTGGCAAGGTAATCGGTGCAGTGTCGCGCGCACGCATACCCACCCCCCTGCGGAAAAAGGTGCGGTTTGGGCCCAAGACGGGACCCATGCAACCCTATTCGGGCCCGGACGACCCCGCATTTTACAGGGTTACAGACCCCAAGGCTCCAAGGCAACATGGCACTGTACGCCCACACCCTCCCCTACCGTCTCCCACGCGTGTGGCGCCGGACCCGTGGCGACACCGCAGCCCTCAAGAGCTGAGAATGCTAGTTTCTGGCAAGGTAATCGGGTGCAGTGTATGCACCAAAAAGCAAGCAGGGCCCTGTGTAATAATGACAATATACAGGCATATGATGCACCATAGAAGAGTGGAGGGTCCCCTCCACATGCGTGCACACAAACAAACACACTGACAAACACCAGCGCGCGCGCGCGCGCGCGCGCACGCATACCCACCCCCCTGCGGAAAAAGGTGCGGTTTGGGCCCAAGACGGGACCCATGCAACCCTATTCGGGCCCGGACGACCCCGCATTTTACAGGGTTACAGACCCCAAGGCTCCAAGGCAACATGGCACTGTACGCCCACACCCTCCCCTACCGTCTCCCACGCGTGTGGCACCGGACCCGTGGCGACACCGCAGTCCTCAATAGCTGAGAATGCTAGTTTCTGGCAAGGTAATCGGGTGCAGTGTACGCACCAAAAAGCAAGCAGGGCCCTCTGTAATATTGACAATATACAGGCATATGATGCACCACAGAAGAGTGGAGGGTCCCCTCCACATGCGCGCACGCAAACAAACACACTGACAAACAGCCAGCACGCGCGGGCGCGCGCGCACGCATACCCACCCCCCTGCGGAAAAAGGTGCGGTTTGGGCCCAAGACGGGACCCATGCAACCCTATTCGGGCCCGGACGACCCCGCATTTTACAGGGTTACAGACCCCAAGGCTCCAAGGCAACATGGCACTGTACGCCCTAACCCTCCCCTACCGTCTCCGAGGCGTGTGGCGCCGGACCCGTGGCGACACCGCAGCCCTCAAGAGCTGAGAATGCTAGTTTCTGGCAAGGTAATCGGGTGCAGTGTACGCACCAAAAACCAAGCAGGGCGCCCAGAGAGAGAGAGAGAGAGAGAGAGAGAGAGAGAGAGAGAGATTTTCTGGTCTAGGTGTATTGGGGGTTTAAACAGTAAAGCAGGGAAACAAACGTGGCAGTTGTACTGAAATAACAACCAATCAGAAAGGTGCACTACCAACACCCAACTGCTGCTGCATATAAAATCTTTTTCGTGTATCTTCTCTGAGCATATAAACCTATCTAAAAGGGCGCGAACATCGAGATTTCACCCCCCCCCCCCCCCTCCTCTTCCTTTTTTTCCTTTCTATGTCTGTTTCCACTCTGGGTACCTTGCTACTGTCAACAGTGCCAGCAGGATAGGTTTCCACCCCCATCCTCCACCCTAACAAACACCTGCACACAGGGGTGCCTAGAAACTTAACAGTCTGTGCTACACCTGTAGTGAAGGTAAGAGGTTGCTGCTTGGGTATTTATTTGAATGGAAACGTTCTTGCATTTCCTTAGACAGTTGTTTTTCATGTATGTATTTTTGGTTTGTATTTTGGTTACTGTCCTGTGTTGTCTTTCAAACACACATACACATACACACCTGCACCACACTCACTCGCATGTAGGGAGACGTTCATGCAAATATATACATGCATATGAACATTCATTCATTTATGCAGATAGAGGATATGCATGCACAGAATGGCAGACACAAACTGCTACAAACTTCACCCCTTCTTACTGCTCCCCCTCCCCCACTTTTTGTTCTTTGAATGCTCACACAGTAGCAACAAAGTCTGTCATAATAGCAAAACATGTCTCGTATTGCTGTGAAGCACCTCACAAGTCAGGCCCAGTGCATTTCTCTTCAGCATAGGAGAACTGTAATCTTTAAGTTTAAAGTCGTTCTGCAAAAAAAACTTTGGCAAATGGACCAAGAAGGCAGACGATAGACTCTTGTCTATTGGATCAAGGCAGAAACGAGTGAGATGAAAAGACAATTTGAAAAGAGAATTAGCAGATAATTTCCAGAAAGTAGTGATGCTATATATATATTTGATAACATCCCAGATTGTAGATTGTAAAGAGATTTTAGCAGACGCTTTAGCAAACTGCCGCCAACTTCTTTCACAGAATGGGGTCACATTCGCAACTTATGTCGTAAATTCAACCACGAATCACAGCAAGGCAGCACCTTGTTTGAAAATAAGCGTGGCTGCCACCCCCCCCCCCCCCCACCCCCGAATTTGAAAACAAACCGTGCTGCCTTATCTGCCACACTGATAGATCTAAAATGAGGTCGCCACGCTGTGCTCGTGGGCACGCACGCACGCATGCACCCACACGCACACACACAGTACATTGGATTAATATATTCTCTTTTAAGTGTAGGACAAACATGCTCCCGTATAAGAAAGAATTAAACTTCCTTACGTAAAATAAGATACAGAAACAGATAAACTTCAGAAACTATCTTAACCCATAGTACAAATGAACAATTTAGGATAGAAAGGTACGAAGCTAATTCTCTTAAATGCAGATCAAAGCCTAGTTATTGCTCATCCCTACATAATCAAATGTTTAAACAAAATAACAAGCATAGACACAACCACTTGCTAATATTTCCAAGACCCAAAATCAAACTGTACAAATCGAGCTTCTTGCATTCAGGATAGGCTCCCAATACTTTGAAATTTACCAAAAACAAAGATCAGGTTCAAACGAATCTGAAAGTATAATTATTTCAAAATTAAATGTTTCTGTGGGCTAGAGGTAATACGCCAGTCTAGAAAGGGAAAAGTCCGGGTCAAAGTGTGCAGGGTTTGAATCCTGTTTGGGCCTAAAACTTTTCCTCCGTCCCTTAGATCAAGAGTGGTGGTCTTTCGGATGACACAATAAGTCTAGGTCCCGTGTGTTACACATCATATTTAGCGCACGTGAAAGAACCCACGGCATCAAGAGGCTTGCCCCTGGCAAAACTGTAGACAAAAAGCCACTCTGATAGGAAACAAATGCACCTGCAGACATGAAAAAGAAAATAAATAATGGGTAGGCACTGTACTCGTGGCCATGCGGTATTCCCCGAATTTCACGCAGAGAAATCTGCTGTGACATAAAGTGGTTTAGACGACGATTCGTAAACTTGTACAGTGATCTTTCCGTAGGGTGTGTCCTATCCATCGCCAACGTCTCTGTAGGATTTCTCCCTCAACAGGCTGTTGTCTGGTTCTTGCCATAGTTCTTCATTGTTGATCTTGTCTGGCCAGTGGATCTTGAGGATCTTCCTTGGGCAGGTGTTGATGAAGACCTGGATTTTCTTCAGGTGGTGATGGTGTTTCTCCACGTCCCTGCTCCATACAGTAGTATTGGCTTGATGATGGTGTTGAAGAGACGTTGGCGATGGTAGGACACACCCTACAGAAACCTGTATCTAGCATCACAAGACAAGCTCTCACCTGGAATCCGCAAGGAAAAAGGAAGAAAGGGCGGCCTAGAAATACCTGGCGCCGGGATCTGGATGCAGATGCGAAACAGATGGGCAAGACGTGGGGACAGCTGGAACGCCTAGCCCAGGACCGGATGCCTGGAGTCAGCTGGTTGGCGGCCTATGCCCCAGAAGGGGCCACAGGCGGACATGACATGAATGACAGTGATCTTTCCTTTACGCCTCCTCCTTTTCTGTTTCACTTGAATGTGTTTGTAGTGGGTTTATTGTTACCCGTTTTCACACATTCACACCGCTGTCAGTCACGGCACATTTCTCTGTGTGAAGCTCGGGCTGCTCTCCCTGGGGAGAGCCCGTCGCCACGAGAGCAGTGCCACCCATTTTTTTTTTTCTTTCTCCATCTGCAGCAGTATTGGCTTCCCTATCAGAGTGGCTGTTTTTCTACACAATTTTACCAAGGACAACTCTCTTTTCTCCTGGAGTTTAACTTAAAACCGAGGCCCGTGTGCGAACGCACTGAGAACATCTTGCGCACATGTTAAATCCTGTTCCGCTTTTCGTAAGAGTAGGCCATCGTGTGCCGGTGGGAACAGATGACATTTACAAAACTGTATACACACGGGGACTGGATGTAAAAAAAGCACAAGAGTGCTTATTCCATTATCCTCTATATCAAAGAATCAATTAATCAATCAATCAATCTCTCCTCCCCGCTCGCTCGTTCTTTCGCTCATTCGCTTGCTCGTCCCTCTCTGGTATTAGAATATGTATGTCCTAATATATATGCCTTACAGCAGATGGATTCCTTTTGTGTTCCGTTACATGACTTGATTAAAATTAGGCATATACTTCCCTTAGAATGAAGTTTTAATGATGACATGAGCACGAACTTGTGTGTGTGTGTGTGTGTGTGTGTGTGTGGTTTTTGTGTGTGTGTGTGTGTGTGTGTGTGTGTGTGTGTGTGTGTGTGTGTGTGTGTGTGTGTGTGTGGTGTGTTGTGTGTGTTTGTGTGTTGTTGTGTGTTG
>JASPKP010008274.1:0-11758 GCA_030674155.1 Stramonita haemastoma | reverse complement strand
ATTTTTAATTTTGGGGCCTTTTATTTATTTTTTTGGGGGGGGGGGGGGGGGGTTTATGCAAGGGGGTGTGTTTTGTGTACGTTTGTGTGTGTATGAAATGTGGATGACTGTGGTGCTGAATTGTACGTTTTATTTTATTTGAGTTTTTTGTGGGGGTATTTATGGTAACTGTACCATTTTTTCTTTCCGACAAAAAACTTGGCTATTTACAGGGGGGTTGCCATCTTGGGGGGCTGTGGTGTCCCCATAGCCCAGCGCCACACCATCAAATATGATTGTAAAGTTTGTAGATAGGTAGAATAGGGTTTGGTGCCTGGGCTCTGGAACTGATTAAAGTGCGGGTGGCAAGGGCCGGAAAAAGGGGTTTTCGTCACATTTTGGAAGGCTTCTTTGTTATTCTGAGAGGGTGTGTATGATGGGGTGGCGTGCGTTTGTGGTGTTGGTGTGGCGTTTAATTTTTGTTTGTGCGTGTGGAGGAAAGACCCTGCAGATTTCTGTGGTGCATGATATTGTATGATATTTTATTTGATGTGTTTTCCCCGGGGTCATTTTGGGACACTGCCCCTTGTTTTTTTGCCCCAAAAAAAACTTTGGCTTGAACAAGGGGGGTTCCCATCTTCGGGGTTTGTGGGTCCCAAATAAAAACCCACACCATGGAAAAATGGTTGTAAATTTTGTATGCTTTGATTTAAAATAGGGTTTTGGGCCCGTGGCTCGGGAAAATGTTTAAAAAGTGGGGGGGGCAAGGGCGGAAAACGGGCGTTTGCCCAATCTTTAGCGTTCTTTGCTTTTCATAAGGGGGTGTGTAGCTGCGCGCGTGGCGTGCGTTTGTTTGTTTTGGTGTGTGCGTTATTTTTTTTGTGGTGTGGAGGAGACCCTGCGTTTTCTGTGGTGCATGATATTGTTGTATTATTTTTTTTAATGGGTTTTATAGGGGTTTTATTGCGTCACATTTTGTGACCTTCTGCTTATTTATGGGGTTTTGGGAGGGGGGGGGGGGGGGGGGGGGGTATGCAAGCGGTGTGTTTGTGTGTACGTTTGTGTGTGTATGAATGTGGTGATGCTGTGGTGCATGATATTGTACGATATTATTATTATTTGATGTGTGTTGTGGGGGTCATTTATGCGTACACTGTACCATGTTTCTTTCCGACAAACTTGGCTATATACATGGGGGTTGCCATCTTCGGGGCTGTGGTGTCGCCATAAGCCCAGCGCCACACACATCAAATATGATTGTAAAGTTTGTATGCATAGAGTAGAATAGGGTCTTGGTGCCGTGGGCTCTGGAACTGATTAAAAGTGCGGGTGGCAAGGGCCGGAAAACGGCGTTTCGTCACATCTTTGGAAGGCTTCTTTAGCTTATTCATGAGAGGGTGTGTATGTATGCGCGCGTGCGTGCGTTTGCTGGTGTTGGTGTGTGCGATTATTTTTGTTTGTGCGTGTGGGAGGAGACCCTGCAGATTTCTCTGGTGCATGATATTGTATGATATTATTATTTGATGTGTGTTGCCGGGGTCATTTTGGGTACACTGTACCTGGTTTCTTTGCAACAAACTTGGCTATGAACAAGCGGGGTTGCCATCTTCGGGGCTGTGGTGTCGCCACAAGTCAAACGCCACACACATGGAAAATGGTTGTAAAGTTTGTATGCATAGAGTAGAATAGGGTCTTGGTGCCGTAGGCTCTGGAACTGATTAAAAGTGCGGGTGGCAAGGGCCGGAAAACGGCGTTTCGTCACATCTTTAGACGTCTTCTTTAGCTTATTCATAAGAGGGTGTGTATGCATGCGCGCGTGCGTGCGTTTGCTTGTGTTGTGTGTGCGATTATTTTTGTTTGTGCGTGTGGAGGAGACCCTGCAGATTTCTGTGGTGCATGATATTGTATGATATTATTATTTAATGTGTGTTATAGGGGTCATTATTGCGTCACATATCTTCGGGGCTGTGGTGTCGCCATAAGCCCAGCGCCACACACATCAAATATGATTGTAAAGTTTGTATGCATAGAGTAGAATAGGGTCTTGGTGCCGTGGGCTCTGGAACTGATTAAAAGTGCGGGTGGCAAGGGCGGAAAACGGCGTTTCGTCACATCTTTGAAGGCTTCTTTGTTATTCATGAGAGGGTGTGTATGTATGGCGCGTGCGTGCGTTTGCTGGTGTTGGTGGTGTGCGATTATTTTTGTTTGTGCGTGTGGAGGAGACCTGCAGATTTCTTGGTGCATGATATTGTATGATATTATTATTTGATGTGTGTTGCCGGGTCATTTTGGGTACACTGTACCTGGTTTCTTTGCAACAAACTTGGCTATGAACAAGCGGGGTTGCATCTCGGGGCTGTGGTGTCGCACAAGTCAAACGCCACACACATGGAAATGGTTGTAAAGTTTGTATGCATAGAGTAGAATAGGGTCTTGGTGCCGTGGCTCTGGAACTGATTAAAAGTGCGGGTGGCAAGGGCCGGAAAACGGCGTTTCGTCACATCTTTAGACGTCTTCTTTAGCTTATTCATAAGAGGGTGTGTATGCATGCGCGCGTGCGTGCGTTTGCTTGTGTTGGTGTGTGCGATTATTTTTGTTTGTGCGTGTGGAGGAGACCTGCAGATTTCTGTGGTGCATGATTTGTATGATATTATTATTTAATGTGTGTTATAGGGGTCATATTGCGTCACATTTTGTCGAGCCTTTGCTTATATATAGTGTGTTTTGGGGGGGGGGGGGGGGGGGGGGGGGTATGCAAGCGGTGCTGTTTGTGTGTACGTTTGTGTGTGTATGAATGTGGTGATGCTGTGGTGCATGAATTGTCGATATTATTATTATTGATGTGTGTTGTGGGGGTCATTTATGCGTACACTGTACCATGTTTCTTTCGACAAACTTGGCTATATACATGGGGGTTGCCATCTTCGGGGCTGTGGTGTCGCATAAGCCCAGCGCCACACACATCAATATGATTGTAAAGTTTGTATGCATAGAGTAGAATAGGGTCTTGGTGCCGTGGGCTCTGGAACTGATTAAAAGTGCGGGTGGCAAGGGCCGGAAAACGGCGTTTGTCACATCTTTGGAAGGCTTCTTTAGCTTATTCATGAGAGGGTGTGTATGTATGCGCGCGTGCGTGCGTTTGCTGGTGTTGGTGTGTGCGATTATTTTTGTTTGTGCGTGTGGAGGAGACCCTGCAGATTTCTCTGGTGCATGATATTGTTGATATTATTATTTGATGTGTGTTGCCGGGGTCATTTTGGGTACACTGTACTGGTTTCTTTGCAACAAACTTGGCTATGAACAAGCGGGGTTGCCATCTTCGGGGCTGTGGTGTCGCACAAGTCAACGCCACAACATGGAAATGGTTGTAAAGTTTGTATGCATAGAGTAGAATAGGGTCTTGGTGCCGTAGGCTCTGGAACTGATTAAAAGTGCGGGTGGCAAGGGCCGGAAAACGGCGTTTCGTCACATCTTTAGACGTCTTCTTTAGCTTATTCATAAGAGGGTGTGTATGCATGCGCGCGTGCGTGCGTTTGCTTGTGTTGTGTGTGCGATTATTTTTGTTTGTGCGTGTGGAAGACCCTGCAGATTTCTGTGGTGCATGATATTGTATGATATTATTATTTAATGTGTGTTATAGGGGTCATTATTGCGTCCATCAGCCTTCTGCTTATATATGTGTGTTTTGGAGGGGGGGGGGGGGGGGGGTATGCAAGCGGTGCTGTTTGTGTGTACGTTTGTTGTGTATGAATGTGGTGATGCTGTGGTGCATGCATTGTACGATATTATTATTATTTGATGTGTGTTGTGGGGTCATTTATGCGTACACTGTACCATGTTTTTTCGACAAACTTGGCTTATACATGGGGGTTGCCATCTTCGGGGCTGTGGTGTCGCCATAAGCCAGCGCCACACATCAAATATGATTGTAAAGTTTGTATGCATAGAGTAGATAGGGTCTTGGTGCCGTGGGCTCTGGAACTGATTAAAAGTGGGGTGGCAAGGGCCGGAAAACGGCGTTTCGTCACATCTTTGGAAGTTCTTTGCTTATTCTGAGAGGGTGTGTATGTATGCGCGCGTGCGTGCGTTTGCTGGTGTTGGTGTGTGCGATTATTTTTGTTTGTGCGTGTGGGGGACCTGCAGATTTCTCTGGTGCATGATTTGTATGATATTATTATTTGATGTGTGTTGCCGGGGTCATTTTGGGTACACTGTACCTGGTTTCTTTGCAACAACTTGGCTATGAACAAGCGGGGTTGCCATCTTCGGGGCTGTGGTGTCGCCACAAGTCAACGCCACACACATGAAAATGGTTGTAAAGTTTGTATGCATAGAGTAGAATAGGGTCTTGGTGCGTAGGCTTGGAATGATTAAAAGTGCGGGTGGCAAGGGCCGGAAAACGGCGTTTCGTCACATCTTTAGACGTCTTCTTTAGCTTATTCATAAGAGGGTGTGTATGCATGCGCGCGTGCGTGCGTTTGCTTGTGTTGGTGTGTGCGATTATTTTTGTTGTGCGTGTGGAGGAGACCCTGCAGATTTCTGTGGTGCATGATATTGTATGATATTATTATTTAATGTGTGTTATAGGGGTCATTATTGCGTCCATTTTGTCGAGCCTTCTGCTTATATTAGTGTGTTTTGGGAGGGGGGGGGGGGGGGGGGGTATGCAAGCGGTGCTGTTTGTGTGTACGTTTGTGTGTGTATGAATGTGGTGATGCTGTGGTGCATGAATTGTACGATATTATTTATTATTTGATGTGTGTTGTGGGGGTCATTTATGCGTACACTGTACCATGTTTCTTTCCGACAACTTGGCTATATACATGGGGGTTGCCATCTTCGGGGCTGTGGTGTCGCCATAAGCCCAGCGCCACACACATCAAATATGATTGTAAAGTTTGTATGCATAGAGTAGAATAGGGTCTTGGTGCCGTGGGCTCTGGAACTGATTAAAGTGCGGGTGGCAAGGGCCGGAAAACGGCGTTTCGTCACATCTTTGGAAGGCTTCTTTAGCTTATTCATGAGAGGGTGTGTATGTATGCGCGCGTGCGTGCGTTTGTGGTGTTGGTGTGTGCGATTATTTTTGTTTGTGCGTGTGGAGGAGACCTGCAGATTTCTCTGGTGCATGATATTGTATGATATTATTATTTGATGTGTGTTGCCGGGGTCATTTTGGGTACACTGTACCTGGTTTCTTTGCAACAAACTTGGCTATGAACAAGCGGGGTTGCCATCTTCGGGGCTGTGGTGTCGCCACAAGTCAAACGCCACACACATGGAAAATGGTTGTAAAGTTTGTATGCATAGAGTAGAATAGGGTCTTGGTGCCGTAGGCTCTGGAATGATTAAAAGTGCGGGTGGCAAGGGCCGGAAAACGGCGTTTCGTACATCTTTAGACGTCTTCTTTAGCTTATTCATAAGAGGGTGTGTATGCATGCGCGCGTGCGTGCGTTTGCTTGTGTTGTGTGTGCGATTATTTTTGTTTGGCGTGTGGAGAGACCTGCAGATTTCTGTGGTGCATGATATTGTATGATATTATTATTTAATGTGTGTTATAGGGGTCATTATTGCGTCCATTTTGTCGAGCCTTCTGCTTATATATAGTGTGTTTTGGGAGGGGGGGGGGGGGGGGGGGGGGTATGCAAGCGGTGCTGTTTGTGTGTACGTTTGTGTGTGTATGAATGTGGTGATGCTGTGGTGCATGAATTGTACGATATTATTATTATTTGATGTGTGTTGTGGGGGTCATTTATGCGTACACTGTACCATGTTTCTTTCCGACAAACTTGGCTATATACATGGGGGTTGCCATCTTCGGGGCTGTGGTGTCGCCATAAGCCAGCGCCACACACATCAAATATGATTGTAAAGTTTGTATGCATAGAGTAGAATAGGGTCTTGGTGCCGTGGGCTCTGGAACTGATTAAAAGTGCGGGTGGCAAGGGCCGGAAAACGGCGTTTCGTCACATCTTTGGAAGGCTTCTTTAGCTTATTCATGAGAGGGTGTGTATGTATGCGCGCGTGCGTGCGTTTGCTGGTGTTGGTGTGTGCGATTATT
The DNA here is from genome assembly GCA_030674155.1 of Stramonita haemastoma. Classification (NCBI taxonomy): domain Eukaryota; kingdom Metazoa; phylum Mollusca; class Gastropoda; order Neogastropoda; family Muricidae; genus Stramonita; species Stramonita haemastoma. The sequence continues at coordinate 5,721 of JASPKP010008274.1, read as the reverse complement.
TTTGTTTGTGCGTGTGGAGGAGACCCTGCAGATTTCTTGGTGCATGATATTGTATGATATTTTATTTGATGTGTGTTGCCGGGGTCATTTTGGGTACACTGTACCTGGTTTCTTTGCAACAAACTTGGCTATGAACAAGCGGGGTTGCCATCTTCGGGGCTGTGGTGTCGCCACAAGTCAAACGCCACACACATGGAAAATGGTTGTAAAGTTTGTATGCATAGAGTAGAATAGGGTCTTGGTGCCGTAGGCTCTGGAACTGATTAAAAGTGCGGGTGGCAAGGGCGGAAACGGCGTTTCGTCACATCTTTAGACGTCTTCTTTAGCTTATTCATAAGAGGGTGTGTATGCATGCGCGCGTGCGTGCGTTTGCTTGTGTTGTGTGTGCGATTATTTTTGTTTGTGCGTGTGGAGGAGACCCTGCAGATTTCTGTGGTGCATGATATTGTATGATATTATTATTTAATGTGTGTTATAGGGGTCATTATTGCGTCCATTTTGTCGAGCCTTCTGCTTATTATAGGTGTTTTGGGAGGGGGGGGGGGGGGGGGGTTATGCAAGCGGTGCTGTTTGTGTGTTTCAAACGCCAACACATGGAAAATGGTTTAAAGTTTTATGCATAGAGTGAATAGGTTCTTGGTGGTAGGTTGGAGGGGGGTAAAGTGCGGGTGGCAGGGCCTGGAGATGGGCGTTTGTCACTTTTGACGTTTCTTAGTTATTATATTGATGGGGTGTGTATGTCTTGGCGCGTGTCGTTTTTCGCATTGGTAGTAATGGCGTTATTTTTGTTTGGTGTGCTGGAGGCACCTGCAGAATTTTGTGGTGTATGATAGTATGAATTATTTTGATGGTGGATGTTAAGGGGTCATTATGCGTCACAGTTTGTCGAGGCTTTCGTCTTTTAAGTTTTTGTTTTGGAGGGGGGGGGGGGGGGTGGGGATGAAGCGGTGTGTGCTTTGTTTGTGTTTGTGTGTGGATAAGTGGTGCTGCTGTGTGATGGATATTGTACTATTTATTATTTGGATTTTGGGTATGTCGGGGTATTTATGGTACACTGTACCTTGTTTCTTTCGACACGAGTTGGCTATTACTGGGGGTTGCCATCTTCGGGGCTGTGGTGTCGCCATAAAGCCGCGCCAACACATCAATATGATTGTAAAGTTTGTTGCATAGAGTAGAATAGGGTTTGGTGCCGTGGGCTCGGAATGATTAAAAGTGCGGGTGGCAAGGGCCGGAAACGGCGCTTTTCGTCACATCTTTGGAAGGCTTCTTTGCTTATTCTTGAGAGGGTGTGTTATGTATGCGCGCGTGCGTGCGTTTGCTGGTGTTGGTGTGTGCGATTATTTTTGTTTGTGCGTGTGGAGGAGACCCTGCAGATTTCTCTGGTGCATGATATTGTATGATATTATTATTTGATGTGTGTTGCCGGGGTTCATTTTGGGTACACTGTACCTGGTTTCTTTGCAACAAACTTGGCTATGAACAAGCGGGGTTGCCATCTTCGGGGCTGTGGTGTCGCCACAAGTCAAACGCCACACACATGGAAAATGGTTGTAAAGTTTGTATGCATAGAGTAGAATAGGGTCTTGGTGCCGTAGGCTCTGGAACTGATTAAAAGTGCGGGTGGCAAGGGCCGGAAAAACGGCGTTTCGTCACATCTTTAGACGTCTTCTTTAGCTTATTCATAAGAGGGTGTGTATGCATGCGCGCGTGCGTGCGTTTGCTTGTGTTTGTGTGTGCGATTATTTTTGTTTGTGCGTGTGGAGGAGACCCTGCAGATTTCTGTGGTGCATGATATTGTATGATATTATTATTTAATGTGTGTTATAGGGGTCATTATTGCGTCACATTTTGTCGAGCCTTCTGCTTATTTATAGTGTGTTTTGGGAGGGGGGGGGGGGGGGGGGGGGGTATGCAAGCGGTGCTGTTTGTGTGTACGTTTGTGTGTGTATGAATGTGGTGATGCTGTGGTGCATGATATTGTACGATATTATTATTATTTGATGTGTGTTGTGGGGGTCATTTATGCGTACACTGTACCATGTTTCTTTCGACAAACTTGGCTATATACATGGGGGTTGCCATCTTCGGGGCTGTGGTGTCGCCATAAGCCAGCGCCACACACATCAAATATGATTGTAAAGTTTGTATGCATAGAGTAGAATAGGGTCTTGGTGCCGTGGGCTCTGGAACTGATTAAAAGTGCGGGTGGCAAGGGCCGGAAAACGGCGTTTTCGTCACATCTTTGGAAGGCTTCTTTAGCTTATTCATGGGTTTTGCATGGGTGCGTGCGTTTGTTGTTTTGGGGGGGGGGGGTTTTTTTTTTTTTTTTTTTTTTTTAGAGGGTGTGTTATGTATGCGCGCGTGCGTGCGTTTGTATGGTGTTGGTGTGTGCGATTATTTTTGTTTGTGCGTGTGGAGGAGACCCTGCAGATTTCTCTGGTGCATGATATTGTATGATATTATTATTTGATGTGTGTTGCCGGGGTCATTTTGGGTACACTGTACCTGGTTTCTTTGCAACAAACTTGGCTATGAACAAGCGGGGTTGCCATCTTCGGGGCTGTGGTGTCGCCACAAGTCAAACGCCACACACATGGAAAATGGTTGTAAAGTTTGTATGCATAGAGTAGAATAGGGTCTTGGTGCCGTAGGCTCTGGAACTGATTAAAAGTGCGGGTGGCAAGGGCCGGAAAACGGCGTTTCGTCACATCTTTAGACGTCTTCTTTAGCTTATTCATAAGAGGGTGTGTATGCATGCGCGCGTGCGTGCGTTTGCTTGTGTTGGTGTGTGCGATTATTTTTGTTTGTGCGTTTTGTGGAGGAGCCCCTGCAGCTTCTGGTTGCATGTTTATTGTATGATAATTATTTGATGGTGTTTCCCGGGGGTCATTTTTGGAAAACACTGTACCGGGGTTTCTTTGAACAAATTTGGGCTTGAACAAGCGGGGTTTGCATTTGGGGGGCTGTGGTGTCCCTCAAGTCAAACCACACACATTGGTGCCTTAGGCTCTGGAACTGACTTAAAAGTGCGGTGCAAGGGCGGGGGGAAATACGGCCTCGTCTTTCGTCACAATCTTTGAGTCTTCTTTAGCTTATTCATATATTTTGAGGGTGTGTATGATGAGCGCGCTTGCGTTGCGTTTGCTTGTGTGGTTACAGATTTGTGTGCGGATTTATTTTTGTTTGTGTGATGTTCGTTGGGTGGAGGAGACCCTGCAGATTTCTGTGGTGATGATATTGTATGATATTATTATTTAATGTGTTTGTTATAGGGGTCATTATTGAGTCTGACCGCTGCAGTCACATATTTAGTCGACTGCCTTGTGCCACTGTTATTTATTAGTGTGTTTTTAGGGTAGGGGTGTGGGGCGGGGGGGGGGGGGATGGGGGAGGGGGATATTGGAGTTATTGGGTGTAGGTGTGTAGTTTGTTGGCCGGGCGCCGGGGGGCCTTGTCCTTGTAGACTCGTTCAGTCTTCACCCAGGGGCCTAGGGGTATTTAGGGGTTATGGGGGTGTTAATATGCAAAAGCGGGGGTTTTTGTGGCTGGTTGGTATTTATATATATTATGCGATGGTGGGGGTATTTGCGGGGTGGGGGGTGTGTTTGTGGGGGTTTTATGTTGGGTATGGGCAAGCGGTGCTGTTTCTGTTTTTTTGGGGTCGAGGGTAGGATGGGGGGGGCTTTGGGTTGTGTGATATTTATGTTGTTTTTTATGTGTGGTGTAGGGGGTATAGTTGGTTGGGGTAGTGGATGATTATTGGGTTATGGCATTTATTGTGGTTTGGTTTGGATTGTTTAATTGGGGTTATTGGTTTTGTATGCAAGCGGTGCGGGGGGATGGGGGAGGGGGGTGGGGGGTAGGGGGGGGAGGTTGGGGGGGGGTGGTGGTTGGGGGGGCCCCGAACACCCCCCACCGCCCCAACACCGGTGATGGGCGGGAGGGGGTTTGGGGTGGTGGCGTGGGGGGTGGGTGGGGGGGGGTGGAGGGGGGGGAAGGTGGAAGTGTGGGGGTGGGGGGGGGGTGTGTGTGTGTGTGAGAGGGGGGGGATTGTGGTCTAGGGGAAGTGTGGGAGGTGGTGGGGTAGGGCGTGGGGGGGTTGGGGGGGGCGGGGGGGGGCCAGTAGGCTGTTCTTTGGCTGGGGCGGGGGGGGGGATGGGGCAGATTGTGGTTGGGCAGGAGGGAATTGGGGATGGATGGTTAGATGAGGTAGGGGAGGGGGGATCTGACCTGGTGGGCTGGACTGCATTGGGCGTGATGGGAGATGGATGGTGCCGTTAGACTTTGGCTACGCCATTCATGTTCCCCCCCCCACTGGGGTTGGTTGGTGGTGCGAGGGCATGCTGCTGGGCAACCATTTTTAGTGTCACCATTTTGTTTCCTTCCATTTAATCATTCATTGTTGTTATTATTGTCGTTGTTATACACTGTATCCATGTTTATTTCCTTCCGACCAAACTCTTTGGCTTATAATACATGGTCGTTAGTTTCTTGATGCCATCTTCTGGGGTGGCTGAGCTTGGTGAGTGCTTTTATTTTTGTTAAAATATTGTGATTAGTTTCGCCACTATATAACCAATAATAAATTAAGTCCCAAGAGCACGCCACCAGGACCAGGCGCACCATGCACACAATAAAATATGATTGTGAAAGTTTTGCTTATTGCATATTTAGAGTCAGAAGGGAATTAGGGGGGGGGGGTACTTCTTGTGTTGCCGATTACAGTTCTGTCTTTGGCTCCTTGCGATTGGTTTCTGGCCGTGAGGGCTTCTGGGAACTGATTAAAAGTGTTGAGGTCGGGGTGTGGGAGCTGTTGGGGGGTGGCTAGAAAGGGCAAAGGGGCCGGGAAATAAAAAAAAAGAAGGGAAGGAAGGAAAAAAGGAGAAAAAAAGATTAAAAAAAGAAAGAACCTGCAAGAATAAGAAAACGGCGTTTCGTCACATCTTGGCAGAAGAAGTGTGGAAGGATAGCTTCTTTAGCTTATTCATGATAAGTTTGAAGAGGTGTACAAGGTTGTTTAGGTTTTATATTTTGTAGTTCTGCTTTAAGGCTGTAGCTTGGGATTTTCTTTTTTTGTTGTTAGTTTTCTCACCCTTTTTGTTTTTGGTTTTTTGTTGTGGCGGGTGTTTGTGTGTGTTGTGTCTGGTGTATGTTATGCGCGCGTTGCGTGCGGTTTACGTGGCTGGTGTTGGTCCCTTGATTTTGTTGGGTTTGTTTGCCCTGTCTGGTGTGTCTGATCTTTGTGTGCGATTATTTTTGTTTGTGCGTGTGTTTGTGGGAGGAGAGACCTGCAGATTTCTCTGGTGCATGATATAATGATTTAGTATGATATTATTATTTGAATTTTGTGTGTTGCCGGGGCTTGGGGGGGGGTGCCGGGGGGTGGGCTGGGGGGGGTTGGGGGGGGGGGGCGGGGGTCACGGGGTCATAGGGCTCATTGGGGGGGGGGTCGGGGGGGTCATTTGTTGCCGGCGCGGGGGGGGGGTTCAGGGCGGGGGGGGGGGTGGGGGGGGGGGTCATTTTTTTGGGGGGGGGAGGGGTCAGGGTGGTGGTCCGGGTGGCGAGGGGGGGGGGGGGGGGGTGGGGGGTCATTTTATTTTGGGTCTACACATTTGCTGTTTGTACCTGGTTTCTTGATGCACAACATAACTGGGCTTAATGAACAAGCGGGGTTGCCATCTTCGGGGCTGTGGTGTACGCAACAAGGGTCAAACGCCA
>JASPKP010008273.1:7500-11760 GCA_030674155.1 Stramonita haemastoma | reverse complement strand
TGTATGTATGATGATGGCGGTCTGCCCTGTCTGTCTGTCTGTTGTCTAAAATGTATGTATGAATATATGTATATATGTATGTATGTTGCATGCTTTTGCATGTATGCTGTACGTAGGCATATGAAACCCTTTTTCAATTTTTTACCCCAAAGTTTAAATCTAAGAATAACAAGCCCCTCAGCAAAAAAAAACTTTGCCCCCTTTCCTTTAAAGAAAAAAAAAATTAAAAAACCCAAAAACCCCCCCCCCCCACCCCCCCCCCCCATTTGCTCAAGTAAAATCGAAAAAGGGTCTCCCCCACACTATATGCCGGGGGCCCTCTTCAACAAAAAAAAAAAGTCAAAACCCGAAACTTTCATCCAGTGCGGGTTATTTAAAAGGTAAGGCCCCAACACTTTACTGTTTCCCTAGCTGAGAGGAGGAGTTCAGTGAAGGAACAGGAATATTCTGGGTGACCAACAACACCCACCCGCCTCCTACCCCCCTGGGTGTTAGTTTTAAGTTAAGCTGGAGAACGTCCAACAACATCAACAGTAACAACAACAGCATAAAAAAAATAGGTGTAGGGTTTTGTCGACCTCCACCACCACACAACTTTGTCTTTGTAAGGGACTCGAGGGGAAAGAGGGCAGGTGGGGGGGAAGGTGGGGGTGGGGGGGGGGGGGGGGCGTTGTAGTCCCGATTATGGCTTCTGTGGTCGGCAGGGCTGTAAACAAACAAGATTGGATTGGGTTGACTGACAGACAGGACAAGGTGCCATAGGCCTACTTCAGGCGTCTTCTCCAAGACAGACTAGTCTTTGGGGGAGAATGGAATCAGCACTGATGCTAACTCCAGTACAGATCCCCTCGACCGGGAATCGAACTCGGGTCGTCAAATTGCTGAACATAATGTTCTGTCTGACCACTAGGCTATCCCGTCCCCCTTATTCATCAGCACCGCGTTTTGGAAGAAAAGAAAAAAGTCTTAACTATACACAACTAATCAATTTTTGCTACCAGTCTAACCGTCTTTCTGTAAGACAGTATTCTTGCCCTTGACGTCAGTGATGTGTACCAAAAATAAAACAACAAAAAAAACGGGAGGATATTTCTGGACTCTTTCCCCCCCCCCCCCCCACCCTCCGCCAACTTCCCCAATGCTCTCCCATTTTCCTCATTCTCTAACCGACTTTCAATTCTCAACCTACATTTTTTTTATTTTGGTTGTTGTGGGTAATACTCAGCGTGTGTCCCTCAATAAAATCCCTCACAAAATCCCCCCCTCCCTCCTCTCGTGCATGCATCATCCTGTTCTATCTATCATTAACGTCTAGTCTGTCTGACTTTTAATGCTGCCCGACTTGTCTGGAATATCTCCTAGGCTGGGGAAAAAAAGGATTCCTGATCTTTGAAAGGGGTGATGCTGACTCATCAGAGTGACGAATAAAGCTGTGGCAACACTTAAGTCCGTTAAAAAAATTATCTTGATCGTAACTAACTGTGTGACATGTGTGTCAGCACTGTTAAGGTATCACAGGCTGTAGACAATCTATGAAAACACACGGAACATTGCCCCTAAGCATATTGTATGATATTTGGACATTACCATTCTGTTTCCAGCAAACAAGACTATGCCTGCTACGTTCTTCTTGTTCTTGTTCTTCTTGTTCTTCTTGTTGTTTGTTGTTGTTCTTCTCCTCCTCCTCCTCTATCCCATTTAGTTAATGCAGAGTGTATAATTTATGAGCTTATTAGCGGAGCCGGAAAAACAATGTATCCCCGAAGTCGGAATGTGGACACCTTACTGTACGGTGAGAGCCACTGCATACGCAAAATCAGACAGTTGGTGAATCCTGGAGCTCTAGCCGAGGAACGAAATATCCCCCCTCCCCCCAAAAAACACCCCATTAACAACAACAACGACAAAACAACAACAACAAACAAAAAAGAACAATTTCATTTTCGGATATGTTTGGCAACTTTTTCCGTAAGTTTGGCCGACACAGTTGAACAACTTTAATACTTTCTCTCTTTTTTTCTAATAATTATTTTATTGCATTCCATCGGCGACAAGGTCCATATTAAGGCTGAATATTATGTTACGACAGAAACAACTGTCGATGACAAACGGTGAAGAAAAAGAAAGAAGACAGAAAGAAAGAAAGGAAGAAGGAAAGAAAGAAAGAAACTAACAAAAAGAAAGAAAAAAAAAGAAGAAGAAGACAAGGAAGAGAAAAAAAGGAGGAGGAGAAAGAATATAAAGAAAAAGAAAAAAAAACGAACAAAGAGAACAGAAGAGGAAGAAAACAACACAGGAAAACTCCCATACAATCCTAACACTGTACCAAACCTAAAGCCAATAATGCAAAACAGTCTGCACATGAGATGGACGCCAAGAAAAAAAAACAAGTAGCAAAATACTAAATAAAAACCAAAAAACAAGCACACATTTTGCTGAAGAAGCGCATATGAACTTAGCCTGCATAATATCCATATAAAATACAAAAAAATAAACATAAAACAAATTTTCAAAAAACTGAAAGAAGCCAGCCACCCTATCAAACAAACAAAAAAGCCCTAAAAATGCAATCGACAATCCTGTTCACGACAAAAAAATGTTCTTTTATGTAAGTGCCCAATTATCAGATCCACAAAAGAGAAGTTCCACACAAACGAACAAACAAATATGAAAAGAATAATGAGATGAATTTAAAAAATGCAAGAAATGAACAGAAATAAACGTTTTTATTATGTTTTGCTTTTTTTAAATAGCAGATTTAGTTGGTTCAGACTAATTCACCCTCCCCCCCTCCCCCATCTCACCTTAGAATAAGTTTCTGTCTCAGTCAGTCTGTCATCTGTCTGTCTGTCTGTCTGTCTGTCTGTCTGTCTGTCTGTCTGTGTCTTTGCCTCTATCTCTTTCATAGGGAACTAAAACCAATGCACATAATTATTCACTGTGAGCACCAAGATACTCACGTGTACACACATGCTTGCACACACACACACACACACACACACACACACACACACACACACACACACACACACACACACACCCCCCCGACCGATCGACCGACCGACCGACCGACCGACCGACCGACCGACCGACCGACCGACCGAACAGACAGACAGACAGACAGACAGACAGACAGACAGACAGACAGACAGACACACACACACACACACACACACACACACACACACACACACACACACACACACACGCACGCACACACACACATACACACACACAGGGAACGCACGCAGAACATCTTGCGCACACGTTAAATCCTGTTCTGCTTTTCGTAAGAGTGGGCCATTGTGTGCCGGTGGGAACAGATGACAATATTTACACAACTGCATACACATGGGGACCGAATGAAAAAAGCGCATGAGTGCTTATCCCATTATCCTCGATATAAAAGAATGAAATAATAATAAAAAATAGATTTAAATAGAATAAAGTAAAAATAAAATAATAATCACACACACACACACACACACACACACACACACACACCACACACACACACACACACACACACACACACAACACAAAAGGTAAAGGAAGGGGAGCAGACAGAAACAGACTAGCCTAGACGAAACTGATCCACATTATAGCCGTTGATCCAATCGACCCCATTACCTCACTACAACTCGCCTTTTAATCTCTACCAATAATTCCTGTCACCGAGCCAAAGTGCACGCAATGTTAAGGACTAAACACTGCTACCGACCCTCTACCACCCCACTAAAGAACAAAACTACCCCGAAATGTCCCAAACCTTTGGCTTGTCCTTAAATTAATCTAGGATTGCCTACCACTTTCGTCTTCTTCGTCGTCCAACGCTTAAGACAGTAACCATGACTGTTGTCCGTTAGGCCTACATGAGCGACATCGAAAATGAGTTGCGCTGCCGTTAAGCACCTGGCGAGTCAGACTTGACTTGACTTGACTTGACTTGACATTGTCAATGGTTGAGGCCTGTTAAAGGCCTGTTCATTGTTCTTCACATGTATCCACTTTCACTTGCGTGCGTGGCTAGAGCAGAAAGTGGCATAGATGTAATTTTAATGGGAATTTTATCTAAGTATCTTATCTTATCATTAGGCGTCAGGCTGCGCCCAACGTATCTAACTTCGGCGTGGGAGTGAATTGTTAGTGTCTTTTTAAGTCTTTACGGATGGCCACTTTGAAAGACATCAGTGATAACAAAGATTCTGGGTCAGCTCGTTCTGATTCTGTGGAATTAAAAAAAAATTGTAGGTTAGGTTT
>JASPKP010000827.1:27500-30000 GCA_030674155.1 Stramonita haemastoma | reverse complement strand
CCCCCTTTGTCCCACGAGACTGCGGGACAGGTGACGGTGAAGAATGTAGCTGCATTCTGACTTCGGGGATGCATGCTGGGTATGTTCTTCTTTGCTGCACCCCACCGAATGATGACACAACTTACAGGATCCATCAATTCTTTTTTTTTTTCGCATATGTACATACACAAAAAAGGCATTGGCAGGTCTGCACTTGAAGTCGGCCTGGAGGTTAATGTGGGTTGCGGGGGGAGGGGGGGGGGTTGTCATAAAAATCTCACCCTTATTATCATCAGACGCCGCCTAGAATGGAACCCCACGCTATCCACAGGATTAAAGGTGAAGGGTCTTAACCACTAGGCTATGGCATCCGTCACAGTGTTTGAAGAAAGAACGTCAGAAGAGGAGAGGAGCGTTAAGAATTGTACAGTGTTCCCTTTCTGACCTTAAAACAGCAGGGAATTGTACAGTGTTCCCTTTCTGACCTTAAACAGCAGGGCATTGTACAGTGTTCCCTTTCTGACCTTAAACAGCAGGGAATTGTACAGTGTTCCCTTTCTGACCTTAAACAGCAGGGCATTGTACAGTGTCCCCTTTCTGACCTTAAACAGCAGGGAATTGTACAGTGTTCCCTCTCTGAGCTTAAACAGCAGGGAATTGTACAGTGTTCCCTCCCTGAGCTTAAACAGCAGGGAATTGTACAGTGTTCCCTCCCTGAGCTTAAACAGCAGGGCATTGTACAGTGTTCCCTTTCTGACCTTAAACAGCAGGGAATTGTACAGTGTTCCCTTTCTGACCTTAAACAGCAGGGCATTGTACAGTGTTCCCTTTCTGACCTTAAACAGCAGGGAATTGTACAGTGTTCCCTTTCTGACCTTAAACAGCAGGGCATTGTACAGTGTCCCTTTCTGACCTTAAACAGCAGGGAATTGTACAGTGTTCCCTCTCTGAGCTTAAACAGCAGGGAATTGTACAGTGTTCCCTCCCTGAGCTTAAACAGCAGGGAATTGTACAGTGTTCCCTCCCTGAGCTTAAACAGCAGGGAATTGTACAGTGTTCCCTCCCTGAGCTTAAACAGCAGGGAATTGTACAGTGTCCCCTTTCTGAGCTTAAACAGCAGGGAATTGTACAGTGTCCCCTCTCTGAGCTTAAACAGCAGGGAATTGTACAGTGTCCCTCTCTGAGCTTAAACAGCAGGGAATTGTACAGTGTCCCCTCTCTGAGCTTAAACAGCAGGGAATTGTACAGTGTCCCCTCTCTGAGCTTAAACAGCAGGGAATTGTACAGTGTCCCCTTTCTGAGCTTAAACAGCAGGGAATTGTACAGTGTTCCCTCCCTGAGCTTAAACAGCAGGGCATTGTACAGTGTTCCCCTTCTGAGCTTAAACAGCAGGGAATTGTACAGTGTTCCCTCCCTGAGCTTAAACAGCAGGGCATTGTACAGTGTCCCCTTTCTGAGCTTAAACAGCAGGGAATTGCACAATGTTCCCTCTCTGAGCTTAAACAGCAGGGAAATGCTCTCTTTGTTTTGGGGGCGTATAGTTTTCTTTGTTTATTTAGAACACAAGAACTTAGCGATAGATACGCTAGGAGAAGAGATTGAATATTTATTCTCCCTTCCAAAACTTTGTTTTCACAGTTCTGTTTGTTTGTTTGTTTATTCATTTCTTTGGCTGGTTGTTAGTTAATTCGGATGTTGTAGATTTTCTAATCTAAGGGGGGATGGATAGCCTAGTGGTCAGAACATTGCGCTGGCAATTTGACGACCCGGGTTCGAGTCCGGTCGAGGAAATTTTCTTCCTGGAGTTAACATCAGTGCTGACTCCACTCTCTCCAAAAGTCCTTCGGATGAGACTTTAAACCGAGGCCCCGTTGTGCGAACGCACGCAGAACATCTTACGCGCACGTTAAATCCTGTTCCGCTTTTCGTAAGAGTAGGCCATCGTGTGCCGGTGGGAACAGATGACAAGATTTACAAAACTGCATACACACGGGGACCGGATGAAAAAAAGCACATGAATGCTTATTCTGTTATCCTCGATATAAAAAAAGAATAAATAAAATAAATAAATAAATAAAATATCAGCAAATGTTCATCTCTTCTCTTCTCTTCTCTTCTCTTCTCTTCTCTTCTCTTCTCTTCTTCTCTTCTTCTCTCCTCTTCTCTTCTCTTCTCTTCTCTTTCTTCTCTTCTCTTCTCGTCTCGTCTCGTCTCGTCTCGTCTCTTCTCTTCTCCTCTCCTCTCTTTTCTCTCTTCTTCTCTTCTTCCGCTTTTCTTCTCTTCTTTTCTTCTCTCTTTCCATCCCTTCCCTTCTCTTATTGTCTCCTCCCCTCTCTTCTCTTCTCTTTTCCTCTCTTCTCTTTTCCTCTCTTCTCTTTTCTTCTCTTCTCTTTTCCTCTCTTCTCTTTTCCTCTCTTCTCTTCTCTTCTCTCTCTTCTCTTCTTTTCCTTTTTTCTTCTTTTCCCTCCTCTTCTCTTCTCTCCTTTATGTTCTCCCATCTGCTATGGTAGGTTCTGTTTTG
>JASPKP010000827.1:7500-10000 GCA_030674155.1 Stramonita haemastoma | reverse complement strand
AAAACCAAAAACGTGAAAAGGACTATTTATATTTGACAAAATAGAGGGTAGGTCTGAAACTTTATTTAGCAGGTGACAAATATTTAAGAATCCTACTTTGAACCCATATGTTGTTAGCCAACCATTGGTATCGGGCACTTTTGCCATACTGTATACAATTAGTCAAAACAGGAAAAAAAAAATTCATTCACTGTAACAATCTTATTCTTAACTTACACAATTTTAACAAATAGACAGTACAAAGTTCCAAGTGGAGACAAAAAGTTAAATCAAAATATGCCCCACAACTCTCACTCCACCAACAAGCACAAAAAAGAAGGAGCAAGAAGTCAAAAATATGGAATGGAAAATATCAGTAAAAGGCAAACTTGAATAAGCAAAGAAAAAAAAAATAGCAAGCACAACCACAAAGTGAATACAAATCAAGCTGCAAAATCTCAACCAGTCCAAAAATAACCTTGACTGTCCAGCTTTAAACAATATCCACCAACTCTGTCAGGGGAGAATACTCCTGCCAGACCTTATGATTTTCAAAACAGAATTAACTCCCTTGTCCGAGTACCAGCCTGGCCCATATGATTTGCCTCTTGACAGCAACAACCTGACATATCATGGGAAACCCACAAAATAACAAATAGATGAAGGGCAGCACAGGAGCCCATTAAATAAGAGAAAAAAAGAGCATATGTTGCAAGTATTTATTCAAGTTTTAACTTTAACACCATGTGCAAAATAACAGCTTAATCTTTATTATCAAATTACAAACACTGCAACATGTTCATTTTGCGCATGCAAAAAAAAAAAAAAAAAAAAAAAAAAAAAAAAACACACACAAAAAACCCACACAAAAAAACACATACACAAACACACGCAAAAAACCCACACACAGGCTATGCTTAAATTTACATGTAGTAGACCCTCTTAATATGCTCTCATTTGGGAAGCTAGGTTCATTAAGTGCTGAGCATATTGACCAGCAGGATTGGCTGAAAGCCAGTTGTGAGTGTCAGCACTACTATGAGGGTAAAAACCTGAGGCTACAGTGTGAAATGGAAAGTTTGCCTGTTTAGGAGCAAAGTCTCTAACAGGGAAACTGTAAGGGGAGAAAGAATAAGGCTGGGGGAGTCTGGGGTAGGAGGTATTAGGGATCATATAGTTAGGATAAGACGGAAGAAGGGGGTGTTGTGGAGGAACAGCTGAGTGAGCATAAGGAAAGTGCATGTCCCTGTCAATCTGTGGTCTGTAGCTTTCAGCACCTGCAGGTGCATCCCCTGTACATTCATCCGACCTTGGTCTGGACATAGAGGACGGATCCAGAATACATGGATCCTTCCTGTCCCCAACCAGAGAAGGGCTGTTCCGGGAGGGCAGAGGGGGGAAATCGCGTGCAGATAACATGGGTGGAACAGTTTGGTTCCTGGATGCACCTGACATTCTGGGTTCACCCCCAAGCCAATGCGAGATGATTGCTTAGCATCTCTTGTGTTGGAAACAACACGAGGCACACTAGCTCGCTTTCTAGGGGGGTTCTCACTGTAACTGGATGCAAAGATTTGTGTGTGTGGCTGGGGAAGAAACTGTTTAAAGCTGACTGCGAGACGAGCCGTACCTTTAATGCTAGGGTGAATGAAATCGTTATAGAGAGCCTGACGTGGGGCACCATTAGGGGTAATGAAAGTTTTGAAATGATCCAAGATATCAATGTGCATGCTGGTACAAGCTTCCTGTAGGTTTCTATTTGATGGAGCAATAGAATTGTTCAGTTGGTGCCTTCCACGAGCTGGAAGTATGGAGCTGAAGGTGATAGAGGCTCTGGGAAAACAGTTCTTTAATAAAGAGATGGCTTTCCTCCAAGTCTGGGTTGGGATAGGACCACTAGAGCAGTCATTCACTCCCACATGCACAATGACTGTGCTGACTTGTCCCTGTGGCGCCATATCTCTTAGCCACTCAATAAGATTAGAGACAGTTAAACCTTTGATGCAGACTTTGAACAATGGGTTCGTTGGTGTTTCCAATCGTCTAGGATTAACATATTTAATGACAGAGTCACCTATGAGAATGGAAGAAATATCAGCAGGAATAGAAACATTCCTCAACACTGTTCAGGGTTATCTATCTTGTCAGTGGCCAGTTGCTTGGGTTCAAGACTGGTTTGTTTCCTAGCTTTTGAGGCAACAGACTCAGCGCTTGAATAGACAGAGAGAGAGAGAGAGAGAGAGAGAGAGAGAGAGAGAGAGAGAGGAGAGAGAGAGAGAGAGAGAGAGAGAAGAGAGAGGAGAGAGAGAGAGAGAGAGAGAGAGAGAGGAGAGAGAGAGAGACAGACAGACAGACAGACAGACAGACAGACAGACAGACAGACAGACAGACAGACAGACAGAGGACAGAGAGAGACAGAGAGAGAGAGACAGAGACAGAGACAGAGAGAGAGAGACAGAGAGAGAGACAGAGAGAGACAGAGAGAGACAGAGAGAGACAGAGACAGAGACAGACAGACAGA
>JASPKP010000827.1:0-2500 GCA_030674155.1 Stramonita haemastoma | reverse complement strand
GGGAGAGGAGAGAGAGAGAGAGAGAGAGGAGAGAGAGGGAGAGAGAGAGGAGGAGAGGGATAGGTTGATAGAGAGATAGAGCGAGAGAGCGAGAGAGCGAGAGAGCGAGAGCGGAGAGAGAGAGAGAGAGGAGAGAGAGAGAGAGAGAGGCGAGAGACAGAGAGGGAGGAGGAAGAGAGAGAGGAGGAGAGCCAGTCAGCCGACATGCAGGCACAAGGGAGATACACAGAAACATAGAGTAGAAAGAGAGAACAGACAGACGATAGACAAACAGACAGACATACATACAGTGATATTCTTGGGGATTTTAACATCGATTTATTAAAACCAAGCTAAATGGAGTCACAACATTACTATGCATGGCCTGGACAAACTAATAGACAAACCAACTCGGGTAAAGATAACTCTAGAATTTGATAGATCATATCTATTACTACTACAAAACAAAACATAACAGAGTATGTGCCCTCCTGTGGATGCAGTGATCACAATGCTGTGGTTTTACTTGGTTTAAACATCGTGTCAAAATTCCCAAAGTAGGACATAAAACCCCTCTTTTACAGAAAAATATAACTTCAACGAACAAGACTTTCTTTCAGACTTTGATAAACTCGCCATTCCAAGACATTTATCAAATCAGTGACCCCACAAAGCTGCAGAATTCTGGGATTACCACATTTATTTCGTGTATGATAAGCATGCCCCCTTCATCGAAAAAGAGTTAAAGACAAAAATTAAACCTCCTTGGATAACAAAAGACATAGAGTTGAAATGCGCTTAAGAGACTATTCGAAAACCCATGGTACAAAAGAAAAATTTTAAATGCAAAGAAAGAAAGTAACTTCACTAAAACGCAGATAAAAACGTGATTACTTTTCAAAAAATGTTAATCACAACTACCGACTCTCGCAGGTATGGAAAGCCATCAATATTTTTATGTAATAGACCTATATCAAAAAAGCCAAAGACAGTTTTAAAAACATAACAGCTGATGAAACTGAACACCCATTTTTCAAACATTGCTACTAAAATCATATCATGCGATTAAGTCAAATGAAATTATCTTATATTTAGAACAATATATTGAATCAAAAGAATTAATTCCGGTTGAATTATTGCAATGACAATTAAAAGACGTGTTGGAAAGTCTATCTCTCAACAAAATTCCAGAACACGTGACTTGACCAATTGGATGGAAAAAAAAATATTGAAACTTTTGGTCCTATTATAGCTGAACACTGAATTTCTAAAATAAATTGTGTATAGATAAAAGCAACATTCCTCTCATATTTAAAAGGCAAAGTAATACCAGTCCACAAATTGGAGATTTTCTTGTCTTCAAATTACAGACCAATTTCAATCCTATCGGGTCTTACCTAAACCCATCGAAAAAACATATCCAAAAATCTTTATATTCCTACTTTGTTAACAACAATTAATAAGAAGATCAGTCAGGCTTTTCGTAAAAAATATTTTGTCACACAGCCTAATTCAACTGACTGACAGTTTCTTACACAAATAAATGAAAAATAACTATACAGGCCTAATTTTCGTTGACTTTGAAAAGCATTTGATGTAATTAATCACTCTTGCTGTGCGTAAACTTTACCTATATAAACTAACACCTGAAATAATCAATTTTAAAAAAAAGTGTTTTTGTTAGATAGACAGCAGTTGGTAACTGCAAATTAATCAAACTCAGAATTAGTATCTAATAAATTAGGAGTACACAAGGATCATATTGGGTCCTCTTTTGTTCTCAATATATGTAAATGACTTACCCTTATTTCTTAGATTGTAGCTGTGAAATGTTTGCTGATGACACATCCCTTATTGTAGTGATATGACCCACAGACTAACACTCAAACCCAAAACAATATCAACAAATTGATTACTTGGACTCAATAAACCATATGTCCTTAAATGCACAAAAAAACTAAGAGTATGTAGTACTAGCAAGACAAAAGAGGCAAAAAATGAAAAGTAAATTTCAACTCTGGTTGATAGATCAAAAATTATTGAAGAAGTTGCTTACACAAAATTTGGGTGTAATTATCGACAAAAATCTACTTGGACTGACTGTGATGGCCTAGGAAAGTTTTTTACAAACAAGGACGTCAGTATCAAAAATAAAATTTTAGTAGTCATTCCGCAAACTTTTTTTTGTGGACACTCTTGCCTATGTTGATATGCCTCATCTCTTTGGGACAACTGCAGTGAAATAATTTGAAATTCATTCTCGTTATATAAAAGAGCATAAAAATTGTCCCTTTTAAAAACAAGTCCTAACACAATGATTATAAGCAAAAATAATTTCCTTCCAAAACAGGTTTATTTCAACAAAGCTCTATTTGTACAAAAGTTGTCAATGGAAATGCCCCCAAGATCCCCATAGATTCAAAATTATGAGCAAGGATAACCATTATAACATTTCCAGACCAGAAACAACTTTCAAAACAAGTTCCTATATGGGTGTGATTTATGGAACAAGTCCCAAAAA
>JASPKP010008272.1:0-11760 GCA_030674155.1 Stramonita haemastoma | reverse complement strand
TTCTAGTTCTTTAGCTCTTATTCATGGGAGGGTGGGTATGCATGCGCGCGTGCGTGCGTTCGCTGGTGTTTGTGTGTGCGGTTTTTTTGTGTTTGTGCGTGTGGAGGGGACCCTACAGATTACTGGGTGCATGATATTGTATGAAATTATTATTGGATGGTGTTGTAGGGGGTGATTTTTGCGTACACTGTACTCTGTTTCTATGCCACAAACTTGGCTCTGTACAAGCGGGGTTGCCATCTTCCGGGCCGTGGTGTCGCCACAATTCCAGTGCCACACACGTCCAAAATGGTTGTCCAGTTTGTCTGCATAGAGTAGAATACGGTGGGGTGGTGCCCTGGGCTCTGGAAGTGCGGAAAAGTGCGGGCGGCAAGGTCCCGAAAACGGCGTTTGCGTCACAATGCTTCTAGTTCTTTAGCTCTTATTCATGGGAGGGTGGGTATGCATGCGCGCGTGCGTGCGTTCGCTGGTGTTTGTGTGTGCGGTTTTTTTGTGTTTGTGCGTGTGGAGGGGACCCTACAGATTACTGGGGTGCATGATATTGTATGAAATTATTATTGGATGGTGTTGTAGGGGGTGATTTTTGCGTACACTGTACTCTGTTTCTATGCCACAAACTTGGCTCTGTACAAGCGGGGTTGCCATCTTCCGGGCCGTGGTGTCGCCACAATTCCAGTGCCACACACGTCCAAAATGGTTGTCCAGTTTGTCTGCATAGAGTAGAATACGGTGGTGGTGCCCTGGGCTCTGGAAGTGCGGAAAAGTGCGGGCGGCAAGGTCCCGAAAACGGCGTTTGCGTCAAATGCTTCTAGTTCTTTAGCTCTTATTCATGGGAGGGTGGGTATGCATGCGCGCGTGCGTGCGTTCGCTGGTGTTTGTGTGTGCGGTTTTTTTGTGTTTGTGCGTGTGGAGGGGACCCTACAGATTACTGGGGTGCATGATATTGTATGAAATTATTATTGGATGGTGTTGTAGGGGGTGATTTTTGCGTACACTGTACTCTGTTTCTATGCCACAAACTTGGCTCTGTACAAGCGGGGTTGCCATCTTCCGGGCCGTGGTGTCGCCACAATTCCAGTGCCACACACGTCCAAAATGGTTGTCCAGTTTGTCTGCATAGAGTAGAATACGGTGGTGGTGCCCTGGGCTCTGGAAGTGCGGAAAAGTGCGGGCGGCAAGGTCCCGAAAACGGCGTTTGCGTCACAATGCTTCTAGTTCTTTAGCTCTTATTCATGGGAGGGTGGGTATGCATGCGCGCGTGCGTGCGTTCGCTGGTGTTTGTGTGTGCGGTTTTTTTGTGTTTGTGCGTGTGGAGGGGACCCTACAGATTACTGGGGTGCATGATATTGTATGAAATTATTATTGGATGGTGTTGTAGGGGGTGATTTTTGCGTACACTGTACTCTGTTTCTATGCCACAAACTTGGCTCTGTA
The DNA here is from genome assembly GCA_030674155.1 of Stramonita haemastoma. Classification (NCBI taxonomy): domain Eukaryota; kingdom Metazoa; phylum Mollusca; class Gastropoda; order Neogastropoda; family Muricidae; genus Stramonita; species Stramonita haemastoma. The sequence goes on along the minus strand of JASPKP010008272.1, from coordinate 10,326 downwards.
CAAGCGGGGTTGCCATCTTCCGGGCCGTGGTGTCGCCACAATTCCAGTGCCACACACGTCCAAAATGGTTGTCCAGTTTGTCTGCATAGAGTAGAATACGGTGGTGGTGCCTGGGCTCTGGAAGTGCGGAAAAGTGCGGGCGGCAAGGTCCCGAAAACGGCGTTTGCGTCACAATGCTTCTAGTTCTTTAGCTCTTATTCATGGGAGGGTGGGTATGCATGCGCGCGTGCGTGCGTTCGCTGGTGTTTGTGTGTGCGGTTTTTTTGTGTTTGTGCGTGTGGAGGGGACCCTACAGATTACTGGGGTGCATGATATTGTATGAAATTATTATTGGATGGTGTTGTAGGGGGTGATTTTTGCGTACACTGTACTCTGTTTCTATGCCACAAACTTGGCTCTGTACAAGCGGGGTTGCCATCTTCCGGGCCGTGGTGTCGCCACAATTCCAGTGCCACACACGTCCAAAATGGTTGTCCAGTTTGTCTGCATAGAGTAGAATACGGTGGTGGTGCCCTGGGCTCTGGAAGTGCGGAAAAGTGCGGGCGGCAAGGTCCGAAAACGGCGTTTGCGTCACAATGCTTCTAGTTCTTTAGCTCTTATTCATGGGAGGGTGGGTATGCATGCGCGCGTGCGTGCGTTCGCTGGTGTTTGTGTGTGCGGTTTTTTTGTGTTTGTGCGTGTGGAGGGGACCCTACAGATTACTGGGGTGCATGATATTGTATGAAATTATTATTGGATGGTGTTGTAGGGGGTGATTTTTGCGTACACTGTACTCTGTTTCTATGCCACAAACTTGGCTCTGTACAAGCGGGGTTGCCATCTTCCGGGCCGTGGTGTCGCCACAATTCCAGTGCCACACACGTCCAAAATGGTTGTCCAGTTTGTCTGCATAGAGTAGAATACGGTGGTGGTGCCCTGGGCTCTGGAAGTGCGGAAAAGTGCGGGCGGCAAGGTCCCGAAAACGGCGTTTGCGTCACAATGCTTCTAGTTCTTTAGCTCTTATTCATGGGAGGGTGGGTATGCATGCGCGCGTGCGTGCGTTCGCTGGTGTTTGTGTGTGCGGTTTTTTTTGTGTTTGTGCGTGTGGAGGGGACCCTACAGATTACTGGGGTGCATGATATTGTATGAAATTATTATTGGATGGTGTTGTAGGGGGTGATTTTTGCGTACACTGTACTCTGTTTCTATGCCACAAACTTGGCTCTGTACAAGCGGGGTTGCCATCTTCCGGGCCGTGGTGTCGCCACAATTCCAGTGCCACACACGTCCAAAATGGTTGTCCAGTTTGTCTGCATAGAGTAGAATACGGTGGTGGTGCCCTGGGCTCTGGAAGTGCGGAAAAGTGCGGGCGGCAAGGTCCCGAAAACGGCGTTTGCGTCACAATGCTTCTAGTTCTTTAGCTCTTATTCATGGGAGGGTGGGTATGCATGCGCGCGTGCGTGCGTTCGCTGGTGTTTGTGTTGTGCGGTTTTTTTGTGTTTGTGCGTGTGGAGGGGACCCTACAGATTACTGGGGTGCATGATATTGTATGAAATTATTATTGGATGGTGTTGTAGGGGGTGATTTTTGCGTACACTGTACTCTGTTTCTATGCCACAAACTTGGCTCTGTACAAGCGGGGTTGCCATCTTCCGGGCCGTGGTGTCGCCACAATTCCAGTGCCACACACGTCCAAAATGGTTGTCCAGTTTGTCTGCATAGAGTAGAATACGGTGGTGGTGCCCTGGGCTCTGGAAGTGCGGAAAAGTGCGGGCGGCAAGGTCCCGAAAACGGCGTTTGCGTCACAATGCTTCTAGTTCTTTAGCTCTTATTCATGGGAGGGTGGGTATGCATGCGCGCGTGCGTGCGTTCGCTGGTGTTTGTGTGTGCGGTTTTTTTTTTGTGTTTGTGCGTGTGGAGGGGACCCTACAGATTACTGGGGTGCATGATATTGTATGAAATTATTATTGGATGGTGTTGTAGGGGGTGATTTTTGCGTACACTGTACTCTGTTTCTATGCCACAAACTTGGCTCTGTACAAGCGGGGTTGCCATCTTCCGGGCCGTGGTGTCGCCACAATTCCAGTGCCACACACGTCCAAAATGGTTGTCCAGTTTGTCTGCATAGAGTAGAATACGGTGGTGGTGCCCTGGGCTCTGGAAGTGCGGAAAAGTGCGGGCGGCAAGGTCCCGAAACAGGCGTTTGCGTCACAATGCTTCTAGTTCTTTAGCTCTTATTCATGGGAGGGTGGGTATGCATGCGCGCGTGCGTGCGTTCGCTGGTGTTTGTGTGTGTGCGGTTTTTTTGTGTTTGTGCGTGTGGAGGGGACCCTACAGATTACTGGGGTGCATGATATTGTATGAAATTATTATTGGATGGTGTTGTAGGGGGTGATTTTTGCGTACACTGTACTCTGTTTCTATGCCACAAACTTGGCTCTGTACAAGCGGGGTTGCCATCTTCCGGGCCGTGGTGTCGCCACAATTCCAGTGCCACACACGTCCAAAATGGTTGTCCAGTTTGTCTGCATAGAGTAGAATACGGTGGTGGTGCCCTGGGCTCTGGAAGTGCGGAAAAGTGCGGGCGGCAAGGTCCCGAAAACGGCGTTTGCGTCACAATGCTTCTAGTTCTTTAGCTCTTATTCATGGGAGGGTGGGTATGCATGCGCGCGTGCGTGCGTTCGCTGGTGTTTGTGTGTGCGGTTTTTTTTGTGTTTGTGCGTGTGGAGGGGACCCTACAGATTACTGGGGTGCATGATATTGTATGAAATTATTATTGGATGGTGTTGTAGGGGGTGATTTTTGCGTACACTGTACTCTGTTTCTATGCCACAAACTTGGCTCTGTACAAGCGGGGTTGCCATCTTCCGGGCCGTGGTGTCGCCACAATTCCAGTGCCACACACGTCCAAAATGGTTGTCCAGTTTGTCTGCATAGAGTAGAATACGGTGGTGGTGCCCTGGGCTCTGGAAGTGCGGAAAAGTGCGGGCGGCAAGGTCCCGAAAACGGCGTTTGCGTCACAATGCTTCTAGTTCTTTAGCTCTTATTCATGGGAGGGTGGGTATGCATGCGCGCGTGCGTGCGTTCGCTGGTGTTTGTGTGTGCGGTTTTTTTTGTGTTTGTGCTTTGTGGAGGGGACCCTACAGATTACTGGGGTGCATGATATTGTATGAAATTATTATTGGATGGTGTTGTAGGGGGTGATTTTTGCGTACACTGTACTCTGTTTCTATGCCACAAACTTGGCTCTGTACAAGCGGGGTTGCCATCGAGGGTGCATGATATTGTATGAAATTATATTGGATGGTGTTGTAGGGGTGATTTTTGCGTACACTGTACTCTGTTTCTATGCACAAACTTGGCTCTGTACAAGCGGGGTTGCATCTTCCGGGCCGTGGTGTCGCCACAATTCCAGTGCCACACACTCCAAAATGGTTGTCCAGTTTGTCTGCATAGAGTAGAATACGTGGTGGTGCCCTGGGCTCTGGAAGTGCGGAAAAGTGCGGGCGCAAGGTCCGAAAACGGCGTTTGCGTCACAATGCTTTAGTTCTTTAGCTCTTATTCATGGGAGGGTGGGTATGCAGCGCGCGTGCGTGCGTTCGTGGTGTTTGTGTGTGCGTTTTTTGTGTTTGTGCGTGTGGAGGGGACCTACAGATTACTGGGGTGCTGATATTGTATGAAATTTTATTGGATGGTGTTGTAGGGGGTGATTTTTGCGTACACTGTACTTGTTTCTATGCCACAAACTTGGCTCTGTACAAGCGGGTTGCCTTTCGTGCATGATATTGTATGAAATTATTATGGATGGTGTTGTAGGGGGTGATTTTTGCGTACACTGTACTCTGTTTCTATGCCACAAACTTGGCTCTGTACAAGCGGGGTTGCCATCTTCCGGGCCGTGGTGTCGCCACAATTCCAGTGCCACACACGTCCAAAATGGTTGTCCAGTTTGTCTGCATAGAGTAGAATACGGTTTTTTTTTTTTTTTTTTTTTTTTTTTTTTTTTTTTTTTTTTTTTTTTTTTTTTTTTTTTTTTTTTTTTTTTTTTTTTTTTTTTTTTTTTTTTTTTTTTTTTTTTTTTTTTTTTTTTTTTTTTTTTTTTTTTTTTTTTTTTTTTTTTTTTTTTTTTTTTTTTTTTTTTTTTTTTTTTTTTTTTTTTTTTTTTTTTTTTTTTTTTTTTTTTTTTTTTTTTTTTTTTTTTTTTTTTTTTTTTTTTTTTTTTTTTTTTTTTTTTTTTTTTTTTTTTTTTTTTTTTTTTTTTTTTTTTTTTTTTTTGTGTTTGTGCGTGGAGGGACCCTCATTACTGGGTGCATGATATTGTAGAAATTTTATTGGATGTGTTGTAGGGTGATTTTGCGTACCTGTACTCTTTTCATGCCACAAACTGGCTCTGTACAAGCGGGTTGCCATCTTCGGCCGTGTGTCGCCACATTCCATGCCACACACGTCCAAAATGGTTGTCCATTTGTCTGCATAGTAGAATACGGGGGGGGGGGGGGGGGGGGGGGGGGGGGGGGGGTGTGCGTTTTTTTGTTTTGTGTGTGGAGGGACCCTCAGATTATGGGGCATGATATTGTATGAAATTATTATTGATGTGTGTAGGGGTGATTTTTGCGTACCTGTACTCTGTTTCTATGCACAAACTGCTCTGTACAAGCGGGTTGCATCTCGGCCGTTGTCGCCACAATTCCAGTGCACACACGTCCAAATGGTTGTCCATTTGTCTGCATAGGTAGAATACGGTGGTGTGCCCTGGGCTCTGAAGTGCGGAAAAGTGCGGCGGCAAGGTCCCGAAAACGCTTTGCGTCACAATGCTTCAGTTCTTAGCTCTTATTCATGGGGGGGGTAGCATGCGCTGCGTGCGTTCGCGGGTTTTGTGTGCGTTTTTTGTTTTGTGCGTGTGGAGGGACCCTCAGATCTGGGTGCATGATATGTATGAAATTATTATTGGATGGTGTTGTAGGGGTGATTTTGCGTACCTGTACTCTGTTTCTATGCCACAAACTTGGCTCTGTACAAGCGGTTGCCATCTTCGGGCCGTGGTGTCGCCACATTCCAGTGCCACACACGTCCAAAATGGTTGTCCAGTTTGTCTGCATAGAGTAGAATACGGTGGTGGTGCCCTGGCTCTGGAAGTGCGGAAAAGTGCGGGCGGCAAGGTCCCGAAAACGCGTTTGCGTCACAATGCTTCTAGTTCTTTAGCTCTTATTCAGGAGGTGGTATGCATGCGCGCGTGCGTGCGTTCGCTGGTGTTTGTGTGTGCGGTTTTTTTGTGTTTGTGCGTGTGGAGGGACCCTACAGATTACTGGGTGCATGATATTGTATGAAATTATTATTGGATGGTGTTGTAGGGGTGATTTTTGCGTACCTGTACTCTGTTTCTATGCCAAACTTGGCTCTGTACAAGCGGGTTGCCATCTCCGGCCGTGGTGTCGCCACATTCCAGTGCCACACACGTCCAAAATGGTTGTCCAGTTTGTCTGCATAGAGTAGAATACGGTGGTGGTGCCCTGGCTCTGGAAGTGCGGAAAAGTGCGGGGGGCAAGGTCCCGAAAACGCGTTTGCGTCACAATGCTTCTAGTTCTTAGCTCTTATTCATGGAGGGTGGGTATGCATGCGCGCGTGCGTGCGTTCGCTGTGTTTGTGTGTGCGGTTTTTTGTGTTTGTGCGTGTGAGGGACCCTACAGATTACTGGGTGCATGATATTGTATGAAATTATTATTGGATGGTGTTGTAGGGGTGATTTTTGCGTACACTGTACTCTGTTTCTATGCCACAAACTTGGCTCTGTACAAGCGGGGTTGCCATCTCGGCCGTGGTGTCGCCACAATTCCAGTGCCACACACGTCCAAAATGGTTGTCAGTTTGTCTGCATAAGTAGAATACGGTGGCCGGGTCTGAACGAAATGCGGCGCAAGTCCAAACGCGTGCCACAATGCTTCTATCTTATTTATTATGGGTGTAGCTCGCCGTCGCTTCCGGGTTTGTGTTGCGTTTTTTGTTGTGCTGGGAGGACCCTCAGATTACTGGGTGCATGAATTGTTAATATTATTGATGGTGTTAGGTGTTTTGCGTACCTGTACCTTTTCTATGCCACAAACTTGGCTCTGTACAAGCGTCATTCGCCTGGGTCGCCAAATTCATGCCACACACGCCAAAATGGTGTCCATTTGTCTCATAGGTAGAATACGTGTGGGCCCTGGCTTGAAGTGCGAAAATGCGGGCGGCAAGTCCCGAAAACGCGTTGCGTCACAAGCTCTAGTTCTTTAGCTCTTATTCATGGAGGTGGTATGCATGCGCGCGTGCTGCGTCGTGGTGTTTTGTGTGTTTTTGTGTTTGTGCTGTGGAGGACCCTCAGATTACTGGTGCATATATTGTATGAAATTATTGATGGTGTGTAGGGTGATTTGGTACCTTACTCTTTTCATGCCACAAACTTGCTCTGTACACGGTTCCACTTCGGCCGTGTGTCGCCACATCATCACACATCCAAATGTTGCATTTGTTGCATAGGTAGAATACGGTGTGGTGCCTGCTCTGAATGCGGAAAGTGCGGGCGGCAAGGTCCCGAAAACGGCGTTTGCGTCACAATGCTTCTAGTTCTTTAGCTCTTATTCATGGAGGGTGGGTATGCATGCGCGCGTGCGTGCGTTCGCTGGTGTTTGTGTGTGCGGTTTTTTGTGTTTGTGCGGTGGAGGGGACCCTCAGATACTGGGGTGCATATATTATGAATTATTTTTGGGTGGTGTGTAGGGGGTGATTTTGCGTACCGACTCTGTTTCTATCCACAACTTGGCTCTGTACAAGCGGGTTGCCATTTCGGGCGGGTGCCACATTCCAGTGCACACACGTCCAAAAGGTTGTCATTTTTGCATATTTAAATACGGTGGTGTGCCCTGGGCTCTGAAGTGCGAAAAGTGCGGGCGGCAAGGTCCGAAAACGGCGTTTGCCACATGCTTCTAGTTCTTAGCTCTTATCATGGGGGGGTAGCATGCGCGCTGCGGCGTCGTGGTGTTTGTGTGTGCGGTTTTTTTTTGTTTGTGCGTGTGGAGGGACCCTCAGATACTGGGTGCATGATATTTAGAATATTATGGATGGGTTGAGGGGGTGATTTTGCGTACTGTACTCTGTTTCATGCCACAACTTGGTCTTACAAGCGGGTTGCCATTTTCCGGCCGTGGTGTCGCCACATTCAGTGCCACACGTCCAAAAAAAGGTGTCCATTTGTGCATAGGTAGAATACGGTGGTGTGCCCGGCTGAAGTGCGGAAAAGTGGGCGGCAGTCCGAAAACGGCGTTGCGTCACAATGCTCTAGTTCTTTAGCTCTTATCAGGGAGGGTGGTATGCATGCGCGCGTGCGTGCGTTCGCGGGGGGGTTTGGGGTTTTTTTTTGTGTTTTGCGTGTGGAGGGACCTCAGATACTGGGTGCAGATATTGTATAAATTATTATGGATGTGTGTAGGGGTGATTTTTGCGTCCTGTACTCTGTTTCTATGCCAAACTTGGCTCTGTACAAGGGTTGCACTTCGGGCCGTGTGTCGCCACATTCTTTTGCCACACACGTCCAAATGGTTGCCATTTGCTCATAGTAGATACGTGTGGTGCCCTGGTCTGGAAGTGCGGAAAAGTGCGGCGCAATTCCCGAAAACGGCGTTTGCGTCACAATGCTTCTATTCTTTAGTCTTTCATGGAGGGTGGTATCAGCGCGCGTGCGTGCTTCGCTGGTTTGTGTGTGGGTTTTTGTGTTTGGGGCGTGTGGAGGGACCCTCAGATTACTGGGTGCAGATATTGTATGAATTTTATGGATGGTGTTGTAGGGGTGATTTTTGCGTACCTGTACTCTTTTTCTATGCACCAACTGGCTCTGTCAGCGGGTTTGCCTCTTCGGCCCGTGGTGTCGCCACATTCCATGCCACACACGTCCAAAATGGTTGTCATTTGCTCATAGGTAGAATACGGGTGGGCCCTGGGCTCTGAAGTGCGGAAAGTGCGGCGGAAGGTCCGAAACGGCGTTGCTCACATGTCTAGTTCTTTACTTTATTAAAAAAAAAAAAAAAAAAAAAAAAAAAAAAAAAAAAAAAAAAAAAAAAAAAAAAAAAAAAAAAAAAAAAAAAAAAAAAAAAAAAAAAAAAAAAAAAAAAAAAAAAAAAAAAAAAAAAAAAAAAAAAAAAAAAAAAAAAAAAAAAAAAAAAAAAAAAAAAAAAAAAAAAAAAAAAAAAAAAAAAAAAAAAAAAAAAAAAAAAAAAAAAAAAAAAAAAAAAAAAAAAAAAAAAAAAAAAAAAAAAAAAAAAAAAAAAAAAAAAAAAAAAAAAAAAAAAAAAAAAAAAAAAAAAAAAAAAAAAAAAAAAAAAAAAAAAAAAAAAAAAAAAAAAAAAAAAAAAAAAAAAAAAAAAAAAAAAAAAAAAAAAAAAAAAAAAAAAAAAAAAAAAAAAAAAAAAAAAAAAAAAAAAAAAAAAAAAAAAAAAAAAAAAAAAAAAAAAAAAAAAAAAAAAAAAAAAAAAAAAAAAAAAAAAAAAAAAAAAAAAAAAAAAAAAAAAAAAAAAAAAAAAAAAAAAAAAAAAAAAAAAAAAAAAAAAAAAAAAAAAAAAAAAAAAAAAAAAAAAAAAAAAAAAAAAAAAAAAAAAAAAAAAAAAAAAAAAAAAAAAAAAAAAAAAAAAAAAAAAAAAAAAAAAAAAAAAAAAAAAAAAAAAAAAAAAAAAAAAAAAAAAAAAAAAAAAAAAAAAAAAAAAAAAAAAAAAAAAAAAAAAAAAAAAAAAAAAAAAAAAAAAAAAAAAAAAAAAAAAAAAAAAAAAAAAAAAAAAAAAAAAAAAAAAAAAAAAAAAAAAAAAAAAAAAAAAAAAAAAAAAAAAAAAAAAAAAAAAAAAAAAAAAAAAAAAAAAAAAAAAAAGGGGGGGGGGGGGGGGGGGGGGGGGGGGGGGGGGGGGGGGGGGGGGGGGGGGGGGGGGGGGGGGGGGGGGGGGGGGGGGGGGGGGGGGGGGGGGGGGGGGGGGGGGGGGGGGGGGGGGGGGGGGGGGGGGGGGGGGGGGGGGGGGGGGGGGGGGGGGGGGGGGGGGGGGGGGGGGGGGGGGGGGGGGGGGGGGGGGGGGGGGGGGGGGGGGGGGGGGGGGGGGGGGGGGGGGGGGGGGGGGGGGGGGGGGGGGGGGGGGGGGGGGGGGGGGGGGGGGGGGGGGGGGGGGGGGGGGGGGGGGGGGGGGGGGGGGGGGGGGGGGGGGGGGGGGGGGGGGGGGGGGGGGGGGGGGGGGGGGGGGGGGGGGGGGGGGGGGGGGGGGGGGGGGGGGGGGGGGGGGGGGGGGGGGGGGGGGGGGGGGGGGGGGGGGGGGGGGGGGGGGGGGGGGGGGGGGGGGGGGGGGGGGGGGGGGGGGGGGGGGGGGGGGGGGGGGGGGGGGGGGGGGGGGGGGGGGGGGGGGGGGGGGGGGGGGGGGGGGGGGGGGGGGGGGGGGGGGGGGGGGGGGGGGGGGGGGGGGGGGGGGGGGGGGGGGGGGGGGGGGGGGGGGGGGGGGGGGGGGGGGGGGGGGGGGGGGGGGGGGGGGGGGGGGGGGGGGGGGGGGGGGGGGGGGGGGGGGGGGGGGGGGGGGGGGGGGGGGGGGGGGGGGGGGGGGGGGGGGGGGGGGGGGGGGGGGGGGGGGGGGGGGGGGGGGGGGGGGGGGGGGGGGGGGGGGGGGGGGGGGGGGGGGGGGGGGGGGGGGGGGGGGGGGGGGGGGGGGGGGGGGGGGGGGGGGGGGGGGGGGGGGGGGGGGGGGGGGGGGGGGGGGGGGGGGGGGGGGGGGGGGGGGGGGGGGGGGGGGGGGGGGGGGGGGGGGGGGGGGGGGGGGGGGGGGGGGGGGGGGGGGGGGGGGGGGGGGGGGGGGGGGGGGGGGGGGGGGGGGGGGGGGGGGGGGGGGGGGGGGGGGGGGGGGGGGGGGGGGGGGGGGGGGGGGGGGGGGGGGGGGGGGGGGGGGGGGGGGGGGGGGGGGGGGGGGGGGGGGGGGGGGGGGGGGGGGGGGGGGGGGGGGGGGGGGGGGGGGGGGGGGGGGGGGGGGGGGGGGGGGGGGGGGGGGGGGGGGGGGGGGGGGGGGGGGGGGGGGGGGGGGGGGGGGGGGGGGGGGGGGGGGGGGGGGGGGGGGGGGGGGGGGGGGGGGGGGGGGGGGGGGGGGGGGGGGGGGGGGGGGGGGGGGGGGGGGGGGGGGGGGGGGGGGGGGGGGGGGGGGGGGGGGGGGGGGGGGGGGGGGGGGGGGGGGGGGGGGGGGGGGGGGGGGGGGGGGGGGGGGGGGGGGGGGGGGGGGGGGGGGGGGGGGGGGGGGGGGGGGGGGGGGGGGGGGGGGGGGGGGGGGGGGGGGGGGGGGGGGGGGGGGGGGGGGGGGGGGGGGG
>JASPKP010008271.1:5000-10000 GCA_030674155.1 Stramonita haemastoma | reverse complement strand
CTCTCCCTCGCTGCTTTACCTTCCCTGACCCTAAAGAAGGGCAGGTACCCATTTACAGCTGGGTGAACTGGGGAGACTGTACTGGAGCTAAGGTGTGCAAACGGTCACTCATCCACTGAGTAACCACGCTCGATGCTGCTTAACCTTAGCGTAGGTGGGAAAGCGAGTGCTCTGAGTGAGTCTGACTATGAGCTATCCCGTCCCCTTGAGATTAAAGCAGGATAAAAGCCAAACCTTCTCCCGTGTGTTCCTGTCAAAGCGCCAGTTACTGTTAAGGGTCAGACAGTTAATGGTAAGGTCAAACAGTTAATGTTAGGGGTCAGACAGTTAATGGCAAGGGTCAGACAGTTAATGGCAAGGGTCAGGCGTATGTTAAGGTCAGACAGTTGTCTAAAGGGGTCATTATCAGACAGTTGATGCTAAGGGTCAGACAGTTCATGGTAAGGGTCAGACAGTTCATGGTAAGGGTCAGACAGTTCATGGTAAGGGTCAGACAGTTCATGGTAAGGGTCAGACAGTTCATGGTAAGGGTCTAGACAGTTCATGGTAAGGGTCAGAACAGTTCATGTTAAGGGTTAGACAGTTCATGTTAAGGGTCAAACAGTTCATGTTAAGGTCAGACAGTTAATGTAAGGTCAAAGTTAATGTTAAGGTTAACAGTTAATGTTACGGGTCAGACAGTTAATGTTACGGGTCAAATGAAGGCAGTGTCTCTAGCTCAAGGCGCAGTTAGTGTTAAGGGTCAGACAATTAATATTAAGGGTCAGACAGTTAATGGTAAGAGTCAGACAGTTAATGGTAAGGGTCAGACAGTTAATGGTAAGGGTCAGACAAGGAGAGTATCTCTAGCTCTGCATTGTCGGGAGGGAAGACCACAGTCATAAGCCAGAGATAACACTATACGGAATAAAATTTAAAAAAAGGAAGAGTTCTCAAAACAATAGTGTTTATCGTAAAGAACCCCCCTCTCTCTCTCCATCTCTGTCTGTTTGTCTGTCTGTCTGTCTATCTATCTGTCTGTCTGTCTCTCTCTCTATATATATACATACATGTATATACTTGTATGTGTGTGCATGTGTGTATGTGTGTGTGCGCGCGCGCGTGCGTGTGTGTATATGTCTGTGTGTGATGCTTTTTATGTTTAAAATTTTCTTTCTATGTTGAGACAAATAATTATGAATCAAACATTTCTTGTGTCTTTGGGTGATTAGGACTCCTACCAAAGATGTGTTGACACACTTGTAATAACCCTTCATGAGATGTTTTTTTAAAGAAACTTTTAACTTGACTTTATGCCATGTTGGTTTATTTCCGAGGGAGAAAAACATCTTGTTTTTCAGGCAATTAAAGGTAAATGTTCGAAGCTGGGAAGTCTCCTTGTGTAGGAAATGTTCACCTTGCAAGGTGCGGAATGTGTAGGGGTGTCACGTAGGCAGGTCCGTGTGGCACACACACGGCGTAGTCTATTTTGGTGTGTGTGTATAATATATATATATATATATATATATATATATATATATATATATATAATATATATATATATATATATATATATATATATATATATATATGACGTTAATCAAAATTGATGTCATACCATCACGTCATCGCAATAAACAACCCCTGGGGAAGGCGTAAGCCGAAATATTGGGGAGCCATAATATGCTGGTTGTTTTACTTTCGCTATGTGTTATATATATATATATGTATATGTATATATATATATATATATATATATATATATATATATATATAATATATATATATATATATATATATATATATGTGTGTGTGTGTGTGTGTGTGTGTGTGTGTGTGTGTGTGTGTGTGTGTGTGTGTGTGTGTGTATTCATTTTATTTATATATTTTTTTAAAGTCTTATATCGAGGATAATGGAATCAGCACTTACGTGTTTTTTTACATCCAGTCCCCGTGTGTATGCAGTTTTGTAAATCTTGCCATCTGTTCCCACCGGCACACAATGGCCTACTCTGATAAAAAGCGGAACAGGATTTAACGTGTGCGCAAGATGTTCTGCATACATACATACATTGTCGTCGAGCGTGGTTACCTAGTATAGTGGATGGGTGACCGTTTGTGCGCCTTGGCTCCAGTACAGTTCCCCCAGTTCCCCCAGCTGCCAATAGTAAAGCAGCGAGGGAGAGGAGATGAGCGCCGCCCTCAACATGCTGGCCCCATGAGAAGCTGAGGTCTCTGACGCCTCGCTCCCCTACGACCACATAGGTTATGGGACACCTTTACCTTTACCTTTTTACATATGCATATACGATATGCATTGTGAAACACCAAGATTACTCAGTAAAAGCAGTTTTAAAGACAATGGCTTCCCCCGTGGTAATGCTTGGGGCCTATCAGTATAAAAACCATCACCACCTACTGGAAATTCTGCACTAGAAATTCCCCTTTTCTATCCCTCTATTTGTGTTTTGCCTTGTATTTTTTAATCTTTCTGTCACCTTCATCTTGTCCTTTTCTGATTTCTTGGTCTGTCCATTTTCTTGCCTTTTTTCAATATACATATCATCACCACCTACTGGAAATTCTGCACTAGAAATTCCCTCTTTTCTATCCCTCTATTTTGTTTTTGCCTTCTATTTTTTAAAATTTTTCTGTCACCTTCATCTTGTCCTTTTTTCTGATTTCTTGGTCTGTCCATTTTCTTGCCTTTTTTTCAATATAAATATCATCACCACCTACTGGAAATTCTGCACTAGAAATTCCCTCTTTTCTATCCCTCTATTTGTGTTTTGCCTTCTATTTTTTATTTATTTTTCTGTCACCTTCATCTTGTCCTTTTTTTCTGATTTCTTGGTCTATCCATTCTTCTGCTTCCTTTTTCCCCCAGAAAAAACTAAAACGTTAGCCATTTACTCCCCACGCTGAAGTCAGTGTGTGTGCGTGTGTGTGTGCGTGCGTGTGTGTGTGTGTGTGTGTGTGTGTGTGTGTGTGTGTGTGTGTGTGTGTGTGTGTGTGTGTGTGTGTGTGTGCGCACGCGTCTGTCTGTCTGTCTGTCTGTCTGTATCTGTGGCTGGGCCTGACGTGTCAGGCACTTAACGACAGCACAGCGCATTTTCGTTCATATGACAGACAACAACAAAAAGTTGCTATATGGGCGTTCGACGAAGAAGAAGAAGAAGAAACGGAATACTGGGGATGTATGAGGCTTAAGACGAAGGAATGAGATAAATACCAAATAAGTGGGTATTGGAGCTTTCCCAGAAGGAAGAACAAAATAGGGCTTAAGTGATTGGCAAAATGAATGGAGAAGATGGGGGAAAGTGGAGGTGAGGTGAGGGGTGGGGGTGGGGAGTGGGGTGGGGAGGGAAGGGAGGGGTAGGGGGGCGGTAGCTAAGATCCAGCCCGTCTGCAAAGGCACTTCTGCCAGAAATGAGAGGTAAGGTTATGCTGACATAAAGCAAAATTATTTATGCTATTCATTTTCTTGGTCAGTGTGTGTGTGTGTGTGTGTGTGTGGGGGGGGGGGGGGTGGTGCCTGTGTGTGTGTGTGTGTGTGTGTTTGTGCGTGTGTGTGTGTTTGTATGTGTGTGTGTGTGTGTGTGTCTGTCTGTCTGTGTCTGTTTGTGTCTGTGTCTGTGTTTAAAGGTGTGTGCGTGCGCTTGTTTGCGCGCATGTGTGTATCTATGGCACAAAACAAACACACAAAAAATGGCGCATGTGCATGTGCGTTCACGTACACGCGTGCTGCGCTGGTAAGTTTGCTATTACTTTTTTTGTTTATCAACACGCTCCATCCAGAGCTATCAGCTATCGGAGAAAGTCCTTTCATTTTTCGCCAAGAAAATGCTAACATAGGAGGGATGCACATTTGATCTTCGTCACTTCAGCCCCTGTAATCTCGCAAATATATGGCTGTGTTTGCACCTTTTTTCTTTTTCTTTATAGCTATTATGAAAAGAGCATCTGCCGTGAGAATCAGAGAGCTTTTTTTTTTGAAGAGATAACAGATAGCGTTTTGAAGAGATAATAATTATTGTATCTCAGTTCTAAAATCACATCGGCACATAAAACTTTGGGAGAGGGAAAATCATAACAGTTGTTGTAGTTGTTGTTGGTGGTGGTGTTTTTAATAAGCATTTTGTGTTGAATAATATCCGTCTTCTGCGCTGCCTATGCATTTGCATCTTTGTTTCTCTCTCTCTTTGTTTCTCTCTCTCTTTGTTTCTCTCTCTCTCTCTCTCTCTCTCTCTCTCTCTCTCTCTCCTCTCTCTCTCTCTCTCTCTCTCTCTCTCCTCTCTCTCTCTTCTCTCTCTTCTCTTTGTTTCTCTCTCTCTCTTTCTCTCTCTCTCTCTCTCTCTCTCTCTCTCTCTCTCTCTCTCTCTCTCTCTCTCTCTCTCTCTCTCTTCTCTCTCTCTCTCTCTCTCTCTCTCTCTCTCTCTCTCTCTCTCTCTCTCTCTCTCTCTCTCTCTCTCTCTCTCTCTCTATCTATCTATCTATCTATCTATCTATCTATCTATCTATCTATCTATCTATCTATCTATCTATCAATCTGTGTGTGTGTTTGTCTGTCTGTCTGTCTGTCTGTCTGTCTGTCTGTCTGTCTGTCTGTCTCTGTCTCTGTCACTCTATGTAGGTCTCACACACTTTCACTCAAACACACACACTCATACACACACACTCACTCATAATTGCACACACACACACACACACACACACGCGCGCGCACGCAGTAACACACAAACACACACACACTCTCTGTCTCTCTCTCCCTCTCTCTCTCTCTCACACGCACACACATATCCTCCTCCTCCTCCTCCCTCCTCCTCCTCCTCCTCCTCCTCCTCCTCCTCCTCCTCCTCCTCCTCCTCCTCCTCCTCCTCCTCCTCATCATCATCATCATCATCATCATCATCATCATCATCAATTTCTTGGATCTGGATCAAACTCACAGGAAACAGAGGATAGCATTGATATCAGATGCTACGGTGACTGAGTCTTCCTAGTAATTAATCATCAAAAGC
>JASPKP010008270.1:0-7500 GCA_030674155.1 Stramonita haemastoma | reverse complement strand
AGAGAGAGATTTTCGGGTGTAGTTGTCTTGGTTGGGGAAGGGTTCAAACTTTGAAGCACTCTAGATAAACGTGGCAGTTGTACTGAAATAACAACCAATCAGAGTGGCCCACTACCAACACACAGCTGCTGCTGCATATAAAAGCTTTTTCTTGTTTTCTTCTCTGAGCATATAAACCTATCTAAAAGCGCGCCAAATCGACATCCCTCCCCCTTTTTTTTTCCTTTCCATGTCTATTTCCACTCCAGGGTACCTCGATACCATCAACAGCAGTAGCAGGATAGTTCTCCACCCCCATCCTAACAAAAACCTGCACCCAGGGGGCCTAGACATTTAACAGTTTCTGACACACCTGTAGTGAAGGTAAGAGGTTGTTGCTTGGGTATTTTATTTCAATCTAAACATTATTGCAGTTCATCAGACAGTAATTTTTCATATATGTATGTTTGGTTTTTATTTTTGGTACTGTCCAGGGTTGCCTTTCAAACACACATACACATACACACCCGCACACGCACACTCGCATGTAGGGAGACATTCATGCAAACAAACACAACTCATTTATGCATGCAAGCATATATATGCATACGAATATTCATTCATGCAGATAGACCACATGCATGCACAGAATGGCAGACACAAACTGCTACAAACTTATACCCATTTTTACCACTCCCCCTCCCTCCCCCCACTGTTTTGTTCTTTGAATGCTCACACAGTAGCAACAAAGTCTGTCATAATAGCAAAACATGTCTAGTGCTACTGTGAAGCACCTCACAAGTCAGGCCCAGTGCATTCCTCTTCAGCCTAGGAGAGAACTGTAATCTTTAAAGTCTTTCTGCCGAAAACGCAGGCAAAGGGACCAAGAACGCAGACAATAGACTCTTGTCTAATGGACCAAGGCAGAAGCAATGAGTGAGATAGAAATGTGACGCTCCACCACAAAATGAGTCTCTTAGCACATTACCCAATTTTGGGCTAGGAGCCAGATGGGGGTCAAGTTGTCAATTTTGAGATTGTGATTGATTATTAAACTATGTCCGTTTATCTACCTTATAATAAAATATCAAGGCATAATTTTTATTCCTTTGGCTTTTAAATGTGTTTTGAAAATACCTAAGCCCTCATTCTGACAACCTTTTACGAAAATAAACTTGCCCGTTTCTTATTTTGTCACATCTTGCAGTCTATCATTTCAATTTGTAATAACTTTGCACAGAATTGTCCGATTTTCAATCTTTTTTTTAATTGGATAGCCCTTTTATTGCAAATTAATAGCCTGTCAATGACTAAAAATTGACGTCTGGTGCAATGCGACTGTATGTGGTGGAGCATCAGAAATGAGAATTTGAAAAGAGAATTAGCAGAAAATTTCAAGAAAGTAGTGATGCTATCTATATTGATACTCGCCCCCCCCCCACCCCCACCCCCCCCCCCCCACTGGGAGATCTGTCCATTTTATATCCGAGATTGTAAAGAGACTTTAGCAGACACTTAAGCAAACTGCTGCCAACTTCTCTTTCATAGAATGGGGTCACATTCCCAACTGCTGTCGTCAGTGTCCTAAATTCAGCCACCAATCACAGCAAGGCAGCACCTTGTTTGAAAATAAGTGTGGGCCGCTCCCCCCCCCCCCCCCCCCCCCTTTGAATTTCAGAACAAACCCGTGCTGCTGTATCTGCCACGCTGGTAGATCTAAAAGCAGGTAGCCCACACTGCGCTGGTGTGGTCATACGCACGCACACACACACACACACACACACACACACACACACACACACACACACACACACACTACATTGGGTTAATACATTCTCTTTAAGTGTAGGACAAACATGCTCCCTGTATAAGAAAGAATATTAAACTTCCTTAGGTAAAATAAGATACTGAATCAGAGATAAACTTATGAAGCTATCTTAACCCATAGTGCAAATGAACAATTTAGGATAGAAAGAGAGAAGCTAATTCTCTTTAATGCAGATCAAAGCCTAGTTATTGCACATCCCCAGATAATCAAATGTTTGAACAAAATAACAAGCGTAGACACAACCACTTGCTTTAATTTCCAAGACCCAGAAACAAACTATACAAATGGAGCTTGTATTCAGGATAGACTTCCAAAACTTTTAAACTTACCAAAAACAAAGATCAGTTTCAAATGCATCTAAAAGTACAATTATTTCATAAATTATTAAGTGTTTCGTTGTCTAGAGGTAGTGCGCCTGGCCTAGAAAGTGAAAAGTCTGGCCTGCGGTGGTTCGAATCCCGTTTGGGCCCAAAACTTTTCCTCCATCCATTAGATCATGAGTGGTGGTCTTTCGGATGAGACAATAAACCGAGGTCCCGTGTGTTACACATCATTATTTAGCGCACGTGAAAGAACCCACGGCAGCAAGAGGCTTGTCTCTGGCAAAACTCTGTAGAAAAAAGCCACTCTGATAGGGTAAACAAATACACCTGCAGACAGGAAAAAGAAAATAAATAATGGGTAGGCACTGTACTTGTGGCGACGCGCTCTTCCGGGGAGAGCAGCCCGAATTTCACGCAAAGAAATCTGCTGTGACATTAAGTGGTTTAGAAGACGATTGGTAAACTTGTACAGTGATCTTTCCTTTACGCCTCCTTTTCTGTTTCACTTGAAAGTGTTTGTAGTTGAGCTTTATTGTTACCCTTTTTACACTTTCACACCACTTTAAGTCACGGCACATTTCTCTGTGTAAAGCTCGGGCTGCCCCCAGGGCGGCTCTGGGCTGTACAATAAAAAAAGAAATGGGTAGGCGCCGTACTTGTGGCGATGCGCTCTACCCGGGGAGAGCAGCCTGAATTTCACGCAGAGAAATCCGCTGTGACAGAAAGTGATATAAAATTTAATAATATAAATGTTATTTACGTTTCAATCGCCAATTTTTAGTCGAAACTCAACCAGTACATGCCTAAATTTGCCCATGGTGATAGCAGTTAAAATAGTTTTCAGGCTGTAACAGTGATTTAAATGATCTCTATGTTTCAAATCTGTCAGTCTCTGACAGTTGTGCATATCAGTCTCGCAGAAAAGAATCAATCAGCGCCGTCCTAACCCCACTTTTGCATGGTAATAGACCCCTCGGCACGAAGACAGTGTTATAACTGTATGCATACAGCCTCTACTACTATCATTGTTAGGTGTGGCGCCGGATTTGTGGCAACACAACCCCCAAACAAACACGCACACAAACACCAGCGCGCGTGCACGCACGCATACACAACCCCCTACAGAAAAAGGGGCGGTTTTTCTCGGCAAAGATGTGACCGAAAGAACATTTTCAGCCCGTCCTACCCCACCTTTTGCACGGTAACAGACCCCACAACAATACAGTGTTGTTCTGTATGTATCTTTGATAATTATGTGTGGTGCTGGACTTGTGGCGACACCGCAGCCCCCAAGAGTTAAGAAAGGTAGTTTGTCGGAAGGAAAGCTGGTACAGCGTACGCAAAAAAACGTAGCAGTGCGCACAATAAAAATGACAATATACAACAAAATGATGCATCACACCAAAGTGGAGGGTCCCGGCCACATGCGCACACAGAAGAAAAACACACACACAAACACCAGGGGGCGCGAGCGTGCGAGCACACACACACAAGCCCCTCGAGAAAAAGTTTCGTCTTTTAGCGAAGACGTGACCGAAAAATCTGCTTTTAGCCTCGTCCTTCCCCAACTTTCGCACAGTAACAGACCCCACGGCACCAAAACAGTGTTGTACTGTATGCATACACCCTCTACTACCTTCTTTGATAATTTTGTGTGGCGCCGGATTTGTGGTGACATCGCAGCCCCTAAGAGGTTAGAAATCGAGTTTGTTGGAAGGAAGATAGGTACCGTGTACGCAAAAAGACGTAGACGTGCGCACAGTAATAATGCCAATATAAAACAATATGATGCACCACAGCCAAGTGCAGGAACCCTGCCACATGAGCGTACACAAACAAACGCACGCATAAACATCAGCGTGGCGCGAGCGCGAGCAAGCGTGCGCACATAACCCCCTCAAAATAAATGCGTTTTTTTGCAAAGATGTGACCGAAAGATCCGTTTTCAGCTCCGTCCTACCCCCTCTTTTGCATGGTAAAAGACCCCACAGCACCAAGACAGTGTTGTATTGTATGCCTACACCCTCTACTACCATGTTTATGTGTGGCGCCGGACTTGTGGCGACACCACAGCCCCCAAGAGGTAAGAATGCTAGTTTGTCGGAAGGAAAACTGGTACTGTGTATGCATCAAAAACGTAGCTGTGTGCACAATAATAATGACAGTAATAATAATAATAATACAGTGGGGTACAGTGTATGCAAAAAAACCCATAGCAGTGTGCACAATATAGTCCAGTGGTTAATGCAAGGATACTGGGCAAAACCTGCACCTGTGTGTGTGTGTGTGTGTGTGTGTGTGTGTGTGTGTGTGTGTGTGTGTGTGTGTGTGTATTTGTTTTGTTTTGTTTTGTTTAATGTCCTTCACTACTAGGTGATATAGACACACCCGCATTCAAACCATCACCTCTCTCTCTCTCTCATATATATATATATATATATATATATATATTATATATATATATATATATATATATATATATATGTACCGTAAAATCCTTAGCATACGCCCCCCCCCCCCCCCCCCCATGTGCACTGAGTTAGGGCAAAATTGGGGGGTGGTCGTTTGCTAGGTATAGACCCCTTTGCACAAAGTAGTTTTTGTGCTCAACCGTGTAACTGAGTGAATGCAAACCTCAAAAGCATGTAAATTAGGTCTTGTGAGTAGAAGTGAAGGAAAATAGAAAAGAAAGGGACTTTGAGTGCGTCCCTGACTTCCTGAGTCCTATGGGCACTGTAACAGTCCAGAAGCAGGAGGCGGCGTTCGTCGGATGACCCAAGGACACGCTGAATCAAGTCATTCGGATGAGACTCGAAACCGAGGCCCCGTGTGCGAATGCACGCAGAACATCTTGCGCACACGTTAAAACCCCGTTCCACCTTTCGGAAGAGTAGGCCATCGTGTGCCGGTAGGAGCGGATGACAAAATTATAACAAACCACCATGCACACAGGTGTCGTGTTTAGACACCATCCCTGAGGAAAAATCGGGGAGTTGAAGTCCCAGAGCGGCTCGGGGCTGTAGGTATATGGCAAAGCCCAGGCTTTGCGCTCTAAAGTGTACAGCAGCAACAAGACAACAACAGTTGATCATCGTTGTTCGTCGTTGATCTTTGCGCCTGGTGGCAGCATGATCTGTGGCTCTGTAGGTCAAATGCAAGCGCTTTGATTTGTTCTTACAAGAGATAGCGCTATACAAATTCCATGTAATAAAAAAAAATAATAATAATCCAGGCAATGATGGTGTCTCTGGTCATCCAGCCATTGGCTGTCGCACATACACGAACATTGTCTGGCACTCCCAGCTGCAAAAAAACCCGGAGTGGAATGTTCCCATTTCTCTCTCGCAAGATCACAAAGCTGGCAATTTAGTTCCATCCGCTGCCGCCGTAAGTTCCACCGTGAAGCCTCGTTTTTCAGCCTTTGTGCTCTTGATTCTAACTTGTTTTGCACCTTTCCTGTTGTTGGTACGGGCTGGCATCATGTCAAACCGGACCATCGTCTGATCCATGTTCATGATGTTGGACAGAGGATAACCATGGCGATGACGTAGTCGCAGAACGTTCCGTCGGATCTGAAGAAGTTGATCCTCAAAGTCTGCAGGGACCTTTTGGCTTGAGCTGGTTCCCTGTCGACAAGACACCAAGTGGCGCTGTTTCCAGCGACTTAACCACATGTCTGATGCCGAGAAGCCCACCACATTGAAAGCACTTGCCAGTTCCATCGCTTTCCGTTGTAGGTCCTTGTTTCGTAGTACCCTGCATTCAGATCTTTCATCTTCCAGATAATGCAGCACACCTTGGTTGACATGTTCAGATCTAACTGCTGGTCCTTTTGACAGTTTCCGTTTTTGTTTGTCTTTTCCGTACTGCTGTTCAAGTCTATCTCTGTTTTCATTTCATTCCCTGATCCTCTTCCTATCCACAGAAAATTCACGGGCACACTCCGAAACATTCCCACCGGCTTCATTATCCAGATACTGGAAGGCTTCCAATTTGAAAGATACAGTGTAAGACTGTCGCTTCGCCATTTTGCAAAAATGGCACAGAGATTCAAGAACCCACTTCCGGCCATCAGGAAGCGTCGTCAAAGTACCGGCACGTCACTGACAGACAAAAGACGTCAGTGGAAAAAGCATGACGTAATTTTAATTCACTTTGTTGGGGATAGTTGGGAGTGAGGAGAGGGACAAAGAATAAGAAAAAAGGAAAGAAACACGACAAGGTAAAGAAGGGGGAAAAGATCATGACTTTTAGAACAGTCTGCACAAATCCTAGTGAAAGCGAGCATTGCCTCTTTGAAAAAAGCAGGGTGGGCGTTTGCTAGGTAGTTACCCCTGTGCACAACTTTTGGCCCAAAATGGGAGCTGGGCGTTTGCTAGATGGTGGGCTTATGCTAGGGATTTTACGGTATATATATATATATATATATATATATATATATATATATATATATATTATATATATATATATATATGTGTGTGTGTGTGTGTGTGTGTGTGTGTGTGTGTGTGTGTGTGTGTGTGCGTGTGTGTGTGTGCGTGTGTGTGTGCGTGTGTGTGTGTGTGTGTGTGTGTGTGTGTGTGTGTGTGTGTGTGTGTGTGTGTGTGTGTGTGTGTAACTACAGTAGAGGTCTTACTGGGGAAGAATATATAACTTCAGCAACTGATGTTATAAACTGCTGAGAGTCATATAAACATTCTTGAACAGTGGCATATATCTTTTTTTTATATCCAGTCCTCTCCTTTTAAACAGGACAATAAGAATCGGGCAATCAAACAATAAATGGGGGATTGAAAGAGGTTGAAAACAGCAACATGACATATTTTTAGAATATTTGGTATTCCATGCATTTAGCCTCAGTTTATATAGCAAAATTTCTAGTTTACGAGAACAAGAAATATGTTCAAAATGTGATATTTTCATTTTGGAATGCATTCTATTCATCAATTTAGCATTAATTTCATACGACGACGGTACAAGATTGGAATCAAACTTTTCAGTGTGTGTGTGTGTGTGTGTGTGTCGGTGTGTGTGTGTGTGTGTGTGTGTGTGTGTGTGTGTGTGTGTGTGTGTGTGTGTGTGTGTGTGTGTGTGTGTGTTGTCCGTTTTCATTTCAACGTATATAATATATACACCACAATGTTGTGTTAGTCTGTGTGTGTGTGTGTGTGTGTGTGTGCGCGCGTGCGCACGCACGCGCGTGTCTGTATCTGTGTGCTAGCATGCGCACGCACATGTATGTGTGTGTGCGTGCGCGCGCGCGCGTGTGTGTGCGTGTGTGTGTGCGTGAAAGTCAAAGTGTGTGTGCGTGCGTGCGTGTGTGTGTGTGTGTGCGTGTGCGTGTGTGTGTATGTGTGGAGGGATGGGTAT
>JASPKP010008269.1:5000-7500 GCA_030674155.1 Stramonita haemastoma | reverse complement strand
CAGACAGACACACAGTCAGACAGGCAGATACACAGATACACAGTCACGTAGACAGAGGGAGACAGACAGCGATAAATATGGAGAAGCAGAGACAGCGAGATAGAGAGACAGGCACAGAGAGATGGACCAAGAGGCGGACAGACAGACAGACAGACAGACAGAAAGTACGAGTAAGAAACATAGTATTCCCAAAAGTACTGAAAGTACTGAGATAGATGTGCATGTGTGTGAAATCACTCAGCGATTGGAAGATTGTGTCATGTTCTAAAGCAAGATGGCCACTGATTGATACAGCCTACAATGTCTTTGAAGTCTGTGCTTTCAGCTGATTTAAAGCCATCATCGCTTTGTTCCTGTGCTCTTTCGGTCTTTCTCTGCCTGCCTATCTGATGTCTTTCCTTTCAATTTTTGATTGTCTGTTTCATTTCTGTTTGGTTTGATGTTTGTCTGTCTGTCTGTCTTTCGTTCTTTCTTTTAATCTTTAGCTTTTTTCTTTCTTTTTGTGTTTACTAACTCACTTGCTTATTTACTCACTAAGTAACTTCCTTCCCTACTTTTTCCCTTTCTTTATTTGTTTTATTCATCCATTTTCTTATTTTTGGCTGCTGATTAACTCTCTCTCTCTCTCTCTCTCTCTCTCTCTCTCTCTCTCTCTCTCTCTCTCTCTCTCTTCTCTTCTCTCTCTCTCTCTCTCTCTCTCTCTCTTCTCTCTCAGAATTTGCAGAATTCAGAATTTGCCTTGCCTATACAGAATTTGCCTTGCCTTGCATTGCCTTCCCTCTCTCTCTCTCTCTCTCTCTCTCTCTCTCTCTCTCTCTCTCTCTTCTCTCTCTCTCTCTCTCTCTCTCTCTCTCTCTCTCTCTCTCTCTCTCTCTCTCTCTCTCTCTGTGAAATTTCCAGTCAAGTAACTTCAGATTAAGGGGTCACTTTATACACCTTACTATACCCCCCCCCCCCACCCAACACACACACACAACACTCCCCTTCAAGAAAAAAAACAACAGCCTGCTGTTGACACAAGGGGTGTAACCCTTCCACGGCTAAAGTCTTTGAGTATACAGTGGTGTTCACCAAGATGTAGAACCAGTTTCTGTTCAGTTTTCTGACCCCCCCCCTCCCCTCTCCCCTAGACCCTGCCCTCCCTCAGGGTATAAATACGGGAGGATCTACCCCTATTCTTCACCATAGACCAGTCGACGGAAGCCCTTCTTAGTGGTGAGTTCCTAGATATTTTTGATTTTGCTTGGAGGAATTTTCTTTTAGAGGTTGATATTATTTTATCTTGTGAGAACAATAGTTATTGTTTTCGATTTTGTGGCTTTTAATTTTGATTGAAAAAATTCATTAACAGTGAAGGGTTGTTGTTGGGTTTTTTTTTGCTTCATTGTTTATTTTATGTAGTTGATTTCGAGGGTATTTTTCAGATGTCGATCCTTTCTTTTGTTCTTCTTAAGAAAAAGGGCAAATGTTGTTCAAATGTCCATGTATGTGTGTACGTTACTTGATATATATAATTTATTTTGACATATTAAAAAAGTGATAAAACGTTTATGATAGTGCAGTAATATGTTATAGTAGCAACAATGATCGTTATCGTGATGTTAAATGATGATGATGATGATGATGATGATGATGATGATGATGATGATGATGATGATGATGATGATGATGATGATGATGATGATGATGATGAAGATGATGATGACGACGATGATGATGATGATGATGATAGTAATAATGATAATAATAATAATAAAGATACAGTAATGATTTTGTAAAAAAAAAAAAAAAAACAATAAAGAGAACAGAGCAACATTGATGTTTTAGAAAATGGTGGTTCTGGTGATTCTAGAAGCAGTGCTGATGACGTTTATGTTAACAGTCAAAAACTGCCACAAACAAGACTTAACCAGCAGGACTATACGTTTTTTTTTTTTTTATTACAATTAAAAACTGTTTAATATTTAACAGTGTAAGGCAGTGTATGAAAGTCCCATGTTTATACCCTTTGTTACTTTATGGAAAGAAAACGTCTGTAAGTCCACATTGTGGTTCTTTGCATCATTTTTAGGTAGAGCACTCTTGTCCGTAATGTTGAATACCAAATAAGAGACATGGATAGGAAAAAGGGCAGCATCCGAAGGGTGTCCATGACTCATGATGTGGATATGTCTTAGACCCTTACAGTTCCAGAATGTAAGGGCTGAAACACCCGATAGAAGGGGGCTTCTTCTGCTGTCTTCTGCAGCTGCTTTTTTTTTTTAGTCCATTTCTAAGAAATGCCGCCGCTGTAGTCTAGTGGTTAGGGCGTTGGACTCGTAATCTAAAGGTTGCTGGTTCGATCCCAGCTTTCGGCTATGGTGTTGTGCCCATGGAAAATGTACTTTACGGCTATTTTCTCACCCCCCCAGGTGTAAAAGGGGTACCAACCTTGTGTTGGGGGTTAACCCTGCGATAGACTTGCGTCCTATCCAAGGGGGAGTTCTATGACTCTCAGTCG
>JASPKP010008268.1:0-10000 GCA_030674155.1 Stramonita haemastoma | reverse complement strand
CTCTCCTCCTCTTCTCTCTCTCCCCTTCTCTTTCTCCCCATGTGAAATGTCCCTTGTTTCAAATAGATTTTTAAAAAATAGGGGTTAAGGGTAGTTCATTTTTTTTATTAATTTTTGGTTGATAGGTTATTTTTTCTTTTTTTATTATTTATTGATAGTAATGTTTTTTATAAACTTTAATGCCCCCTCCGTATGCTCACCATTTCTTTTTATTGTGGCCAAAGGTGATGTACATTTAAAAGGTCTAAAAAATCCCCCCCCCCCCCCCTCTCTCTCTCTCTCTCTTCTCTTTTAAACACACAAAACACACACACAAACCACACACCCCAAAACCCCACCACACCCACACACCCCAAAACCAGCTACTTTAATTTTCTATGAAACAGGGGGGGAAAAAGATTCGTTTTTAAATCGGTTTTTTCCTTTAGTGGTTTTGGGGGTTTTTGTGTGAAAGGGTTTGGCTGTCTTGATAAGGGCGTTTGCTTCAGTCCTTTTTTAAAAGTGTGTGGTGTGTGGGGTTGCGGGGTGTGTGGGGGCGGGGGCGTTTTTGTTTTTGTGTGTGTGCGGTGTGTGGGTTTTTGGGCCCCGGGGTTGTGCTTTGGGGTGTGTGTGAGTGTGTGTGTGTGTGTGTGGGGGGTGGGGCTTTGTGTGTATGTTACACAGAGAAAAGGGGGGAAAGAGAGAGTGATTTGGGAGGGAGAAAAAAGAGGGGGACGAGACGGGAGAGAGGAAAGAGAGGGGGAACAGAGAGAGACAGACAGAGGACAGACAGACAAACAGACGGGACAGAGGCGGAGGGGGGGGGGGGGGGGGGGTTGAATTTTTTTTCCCCAGTTTTTATTTTGGTTTTAAATTTGGGGTCTGTAGTTTTCCCGGGGTCTGTACCTCTGAGGGCTCTGTTCTGTCTCTGTTGTCTGGCGTCTGTCTGTCTGTCTGTCCTGTCTGTCTGTCTGTTCTGTCTGTCCGGTTTTGTCTCTTCTCTCTCCTCTCTCTCTCCTTCCTCTCTCTCTCCTCACACACACACACACACAACCCCTACACACCCCACACACAACGCAGTCACCACCCCACAATTTTAACCCCGTCAAATAAAACCAGACCCAAAATAGGGCAGAAAAAAGGGGAACTTGGGCCTTCTCTTGAAATTTTCCCTTCAAACGGGCAGGGGGAAAAGGGGGGACGGCAGCAGACGACACTAAAAACAAAACATTTTTAAAAACCACCTCTCTTACGGGGAAAAAGGATTTAGCCTGTTTTATCTATCTGTCGGGTTTTCTGTCCGGGGCTGTCTGTCTGTGTATCGGGGGTCGCCTCAGGTCTGAAATCAAAGTTTAGCTGTGTTTAATCCACTTTTAAACTTTTGTTTCTTTCCCGTGTTGTTTTATTTTTGGGTTTGTTCAAAAAATGGGTACGAGGTTTTTACTGATGTATTACAAAAAAATTTTTAATTTTTTTTAGGGAAAAAAAGGGACAGGATTGTTTTAGTGTTCAGAGGACTTTGCTTTCCCAAAGCTAAGGTTAAGCAGCGTTGATGTGTGGTTCCAAGTGGATGGGTTCCCCTGTTTGTGTGCTTGGTTCAAATACGTCCCCCAGAGCCGCTGTAAATGAATGAGTAATTGCCTTTTTAGGGTCAGGGAAGGTAAAGCAGCAGGGATAGGGTGGGTGCGCCCCAAAATGCGGCCCCTTTGGAGCTGAGGTTTGATGTCTCGTTCGCAATGATGAATAGTTGAGGGGGAAAGTATGGCTGTTCGGAAAGGAAGGCCCCCCTGTTTGTTTAGATTTTTTAATCCAAAAAGCTTTAAATTTTGAAAAAAGTGTAAATTTGGTTAAGGTTTAAATCTGAAAAAGGAAAAAACCATCCCCGACAGGGCCCCTTTTAGTCGTGGGGGCCCGAATGGGTTGAAGGGAGAAAAAAGAGAGGAAAAGTTTTGGCAAAGAGGCCCCTTTGGAAGGGAAAGGGGGGAGGATTTGTTTGGGTGGGGGGGTGTTTAGGAAGTTACCAGAGGTGCAAAAAACTTCTAAGCTGGGAAGTTGGAGAGTCCATTGCTAACCCTTTTCCCCCCCCCTACCCCCCCCATCTCCTCTTTTTGATGAACTTGTTGTGAGGGGTAGTGGGGGAAAGGAAAGGGGGGGGGGGTGGTCTTGAAATCGGGAGATCAGACGATTAAGCAAAAAAGCCCAATTATTTTGGAAGGGGATGTGTGTGGTTTGATTTTGTTGGAAAAATTTTTGTTGTTGAAATGTTTTAGTTAGTATCCCTTAAAGGGAAAAAGTTATTCGACAGAAATCATTTGATTTTAGAGTGCCTTTGTGAAATTTCACGTGCTAGAGAAAAAAAGTAGCTTTTTTTTCTTATGATATATTTTTTAAAAAAATTGTTTTATTGATTAATTTATTTCTTTTATAATTTTTTTTCAAAAAAAATGTCCCCTTATTTTTTGTAAGTTGGTAATAGACGTAAAGCAAACCAATCTGTTGTCTGTCTGTTGTCTGTCTCGTTCTGTCTCGTCTTCTTTCCTTTGTCTTGTTTTTCTCTGTCTTTTCTCTCTTCTCTCTCTCTTCTTCTCTTCTCCTTTTCTCTCTCTCTCTCTTCTCCCCTCTCTTCTCTCTCTCTCCTCTCCTTCTCCTCTCGTTAATCAGGGAGGGGGGGGGGGTAGGGTAGGGTTGTGTTTTGTGTGCGAAACACCAGTGCCTTACTCGTATCCAAAATTTGAGAAAAAAAACAATTCTTCACATAGAAACGTCTAGACACATGTAGCAATTTATTGTCAAAATGAAAAAATCACCCCAAGACGGAGAGAAAGGAAGAAAAAAAAGAAAGAAAAAAAAAAGGAAAGAAAGAAAAAAAAAAGGGGAAAAAGAAAGAAAGAAAAAAGGAAAAAAGAGAAAAAAAGAGAGGAAAAAGGAGAGAGGATGAGAAGAGAAGACAGACGACAGACAGACAGGGGACAGACGACAGAAAGAACACACGAAGACAGGAGACAGAAGAAGACCCACCCAAAAAGAAAGCAAGGCAGAAAAGAACAGGAAAACATAGCCAAAGAAGAGACTTGTTCGTGTCTTAATGGTCCCTCGGCCCTTTTTACCTTTTATCCCTTTAGTTTCCCTGCAAAATTATCTCCCTCCTTTCCCCTTTTCCCTTAAAAAAAAAAAACAAAAAAAAAGAAAAAGAATTGAAACATAAGTGACAAAGTTGAACCATGTCTACGATTCCATCATCAATGATCCCTTCCCATTTCCTCACAGAAATTGCCAAAAATAAAAGTCACCCACTTTTTTTTTGCTGAGTGTCCCGGGGTTTGGTTTTTTTGTTTTTTTTTCCTAAACATGGTGTGTGTGAGTTAAGAAAGAAAGAACCTGTCAACTCCTAAAAGTTTCCTAAATCAGCCCGCAACTGCGTCATTGATGGAAGGGGAAACCCTTGATTTTTTTTGGGTTTGGGCACTAAGATTCCGGGGAAAAAAAGGGTGATAGTGGTTAAATCTTGGGGTGAGTTACACTGACCCGAAGGAAAAAAAAGAATTGGAGAGAAAAAAGACCTTTAACATTCCCTTTTAAAAATTTAAAAAGTCTTTCACAAGGTTTTAAAATTAAAAATTTTTTGTGTTGTTCTTCCCTGTTGAATATTTTGTCTATTGAGGAAAAGTGTGGAGAAAAAAAAAAGTGTTTGGTACCAATTCTCAGTATTTTTTAAAATGATTTTCAAAGATTCAAAAATATAAAAAAAATGAAAAAAAATAAATTTTGGGAAACATGTCTTTTAGTGGGATATTTTTGGATTTTGAGTAAAAAACCGCCTTTGGCTGACCCCATCGAGTTTCGGCTCCCGGTGAGCCTTTATCGGGTCCCCGGGAGTGTTGTATTTGTCTGTGTGTTTTTATTATTTTTGAAAATATTTTGTTTTTGTGATTAAAAATGCTATTCCCGAAATTGTTTTTTGGGCTCGATGTGTCAAATGAGGAAGTCATTAAGGATTTGAAAATCCAGTTGGCCATCAAAAAAAAAGCTTCTGGGAATTTAGTAAGGGATTGGAAGCTTTCGAATTCTTTTAGTGTGGGGTGTTTATTATTTTTTTTTTTGTTATTTATTTATTTTTTTTTTAAAGGTAATGAAAAAAGCATATGTGCTTTTTTATCCGTCCCCATGTGTATGCAGTTTTTTTAAATTTGTCATCTGTTTCCCCGGCCACAATTTTCCTATCTTATAAAAAACGGAACAGGATTTTAAAAGTGTGGAAAATTTCTTGTGTTGGGTTTTGTGTGTGTGTGTGTGTGGTGTTGGTGTGTGTGTGGTGTGTGTGTGTGTGTTGTGGTGTGTGCGCGCACGTGGTGTGTGTGTGTGTGTTTTGCGTGTGTGTGTATGGGTGTGTGTGTGTGTGTGTGTGTCGTGTGTGGGGTGTGTGTGTGTTGTGTGTGTGTTGTGGCTGAATAGAAATCTAGGGAGGGGTGAATGCGTTAATTGATAAGTGTGCTTGTAGTACAATGAAGTACAGCAGCCCAGACAGACAAAAACGAAGACAGACAGATGACGACTGACTGATGACTGAAAAGATAGAAAAGGATAGACGATTAAGTGACTGACTGCGACAGAAAGACAAAAAAGATAGGCGACAGTAAAACCAGGAAAGCATGGAACAAAAATAAGTCAAGAGCTTGTTCCCGATTCAAGTGAAATCCCTTACCCTTTCTGTCCCCCAATTTATAATTATCCCCTTTCATCATTCCCAAAAAAATTTCCCCTTTCCCCCTTAAGAAATAAATCTTGAAGAACAGAACGAAGGGTCGAACACTAAAGGATCGCTTCATCAACCCTCCTTCTCCTATTCCTCCGAATGGCAAAAAAAAACCCCAGGTCATTGCACCTTTTCTTGCCTGAGATGTTTTGGTTTTGGGGTAGGCATTGGTGTGAGTGTGGTGTCAAAAGTGAAGAAAACCTGTCAACCTTAAAAGGTGTCTGGAAAAATGTGAGTCCCCCACATCAGAGTCGTTTGCCCCAGGGTAAATTTTTGAGTTGTTGACTTTCTTTAAATTTTGCAATGAAATGGCTATAAAATTTAGAAAAAACAGTTTGAAATCGGACAATTTTGAAGTGTTATTTTAAATAAAAAATGATGGCGCAGGAAATTTTACTTAATGGAAATTGACCAGTTTAGCATTTTCATGGGTGGTCAGAATGAGGGGGTTTGGGTGTTTTTAAACACGTGTTAAAGGGAAAAAGGGGATGAAGTTAGATTTTATATTTCTTAGGGTAGAAAAATGGTAACTTTTATAATATACAATGTTCAAATTGCAAAATTGACCCCCCCTGCCTTTAAGGCTTCTTTCGGAAAAGTGGGTTGGGGGTAAACGATCATTTTTGGTGGGGTCACAAATGCATGAAATGGGATCAATATGGAGTGAGTCAGTGTGTTTTGGCTATGGCATTTTAAAATTTTTTTGTGAGGAAAAAAGTGAAAATGGTAGAAATTTGGGGAAAAATAGATGTGTAAACAAGCGAAAAAACAACAACACCAAATTAAAAACGAAGATTGATTATCAGCAGTGCTAAAGTTTGAGGGGAATACACCCCAAAGGCTCTTGAAAATTTAGAAGTTTATGTGTTTCGCATTTTTTAAATCGTTTTTTTTTTTTTGGTAAGGGTTTTTCGAAGATTTTGCATTGTTTTGAAAATACTTTTGAAATTGTGCCTGTTACAACAGATTCCTAGGGTCAGGGGTTAAAAATTTTGTGATTTGGGGTTTTCTCTGTCCCTGTCCCAATAGAAATCCCAGACTTTAGTTTGGAAATGACATAATTATATTATTACATTTTTTATATATATTATATATATGTATTGTATTATTTTTATTTTTTATATATATGAGAGAGAGAGAGAGGAGGAGAGAGGAAAAGGGGAAAAAGGAGAATAGATGTAGATAGTAGATAGATAGTTAGATTTAGATATAGATATTTTCTGCAATATTTACTTTCAAGGGTGGGAGTCGATGCGGGGTGTTTGATGGGGGGAGAGGTCATCAATCTCATGGGCAGCTACGCCCCTGTAGTGGGCACCCCCCGCCAGTAAAGCGCTGCCCCCCCCGGCCCTTTAAACCTCATGGTGCATGGGTTTACGGTCAAAATGACAAGCCGATTGAAGGGGACACCTTTGAAAAAAAGGTTTTTATTTTTTGTGGGATGGTTTCTTAAGCCCTCCAAGACCCTTCCACTATGAAAAAATTTTAGGAAAAAAAACTTATCTAAAAAAAAGAAATTAAATTTTTTCCCCAATATGAAAAAAATATTTTAGAAATGATGTTGGGTTTTTTTTGAAACCATGTTTCTGGGGAATGGATAGGGTAGCCCAGTGGTTAGGCTTGTGTCCCGATCGCTGTCGGATCGAGCCCCATCAGTACAGACTGAACTCCCCAGAAGTCCTTTGGATGACTAAAACCAAGGTCCTGTGTGAATGGATGAAGAAGTCTTAACCCCCTTTCAAAAATGTTTTGTCCTTTTGCAAGGGTAGGCCTCATGGTAAGTATGCTATTAAAATAGGGGGGGTTTGAAAGGTCTGCTGTTTATTTAGGTTTTTAAAAAAAAATTTTGGGTGCTTTGATTGTAAACACTCACAATTTAATGTGAAATTTTTTCTTTAAAAGGCAAAGACCCGAGTGGCCTCATGGTGGGGGTTGAATGGATTGAAGGGAAATGAAGAGAGAAAGAGTACCCAATAGGCCTGCGGGGGGAAAGGGGGTTTTTTGTTGGTGTTTGTTTTGATGGGGTTCACAGCAGTGTGCAAAAGTTTTAAAGTTTCGAAGATTGGATAAGTCCTTGTTAACCTTTACCTCTCTTTCCCCTTCCTTTGGTAAACAAACCCCAATGAGGTTTGTGGGGGTGGGGGTTTATGGTAAATGGTCAGTGCCCAAAAGGAAAAAAAAATTTAAAAGGTAGAAAAAAGAGAAAATTTGAGGAAGGGGTTGGGGGTTGGGTGATTGGGCTAGTTTGAGGACTTGTTACTGCTATCCAGTGTTTAACCATTTAGTGTGATTTTGGGGGTTTTCCCACGAGTGGTGGCCGTCCGGGTGCCCTTAGGGTTTGACCAGGGGTCGTTAAAAGCAAGGACAGTCGATTTGGGTTTTTTATACCCCCGTTTTAACTGTATTAGTCGCACACTTTTAATGCAAGTTTTAAAATGTCGATGGTGACAGCCCCCCATTGGGCCCGTGTGGTTTGGTTTGACTCAAAGAACATCATTGGATTGGATTGGAGTCTTGAAAATTTTCTTTTTAATCTTTAAACGGAAATGATACAAATGATTAAGTTTTTTGCAATATAACATGCCCGTGCAGTTCCCGTTCACCCGCTGTAAAATGGTGGGTGGCGCCCCCTCCTCTCCCTACTGCTTTACCCTTTCCCCGACCTAATAAGGGGAGGGGCCCATTTACGTGGGGTTTAATGGGGGGTGCTGAGGAAGCCAGGTGCACGAAAAAGTAGTCACCCTTTTAAAAAGGTACCCCCTTAATGCTGCTTACTTAACCTCAGTTGGGGGAGGAGTTGTTTGAACCCTGGCTGTCCTGTCCCCCACCAAAACCAGAAGACAGACAGACAGACAGACAGATAAAAACAGACAAGAAAAAAAAACCAACAGAATTAGACAGAAAAGTGTGAATGGTGTGCAGCTTAATTAAAGGGGGTATAAATGCAGTGCACAAACTCTGAAGGGGACAGGTAGGATGAGTTGGGGTTTTTAACCCGACCCCTCCCTTTATTAATGAAATCACCCATTAGGGGTTACAACTAAGAGAAAAAACCCTGCCCAAAAAAAAAAATAGGGGGAAGGGAGGGGAGTGCGGGAGGGAGGAGAGAAAGAGTAAAAAAAAAGAGGAGAGAGAGAGGGAGTGAAGAGAGGAAGGAGGGAAAAGGAGAGAGAGAGAGAGGAGGATGGAAGGGAGTTAACTCTTTAAGAAGGTTAAAGAGACTTGCATAAGATTCCCTCCCCCTTACCGCCCCCCTCGCCCCCCCCCCCCCCTCCCCTCATCTCCCAACCCCCCTTTTCCTTTGGCTCCTTCTGTTAAAAAAGTGCCGTTTGTGTAAGCCATGTTTATCCCAAAAAACCCCTTAAAGGTAGCCAATTCGATTTGGAGTACTGTAGTTTTTTTTAAAATATGTGTGTTTTTGGTGGGGTTTTTTTAAAAAAATGTACCCATTTACCAGCATGGATGGCTTCTTTTTTTGGGGAAGGTGGAATGGGTTGAAAAGTTGTGTAAGAAGTTTGGTGTGCGTTTTGCACAAAGTTCCTTTGGTTTTTAGTTTCATTGAAGGATCTTTTTGGGAAAAATTTGGGAAAAGGGAAAAAATATGATGTTAACTCTAGGGGAAAAATTCCCCTTTAAAAAGTGTCTGTGTAGGTGGAACCGGGGCCCTCAGATCATGAATTTTTTAAAGGGTTTCCCAAAAACTAAGTCCTCTGCCCCCCCCCCCCCCCCCCCCCCCCCCCCCCCCCCCCCCCCCCCCAAACCCCCCCCCCCCCCCCCCCCCCCCCCATTTTTCAATGGAGTTGGTTTGGACTGGGAAACCTGGGGGGTATGGGGTGGAAAAAGGGGGTGTGGGGTGGGGGGGATAATTTTCTTTTAAAAATTGGAACTCAAAGTAGGGAACACAACAAATCACACATATCTCCTTTTTCTTTCCTTCTTTCTATCCTATAAATTATCCTCCTTCCTCTTTCCCCCCCTAAAGAAAAAAAATTTTTAAAAACAGATCTGCAAAGAGGGAACCACTCCCTACGATGTCATCAACCATCATATCCATTTCCTCCAAAATGGCAAAAAAAAGGGGGGAAGACATATTGCCAATGAGTGAGTGTCTTTCGGGGGTTTTTGCCAGAGAAAGGGTGTGGGTGTAAAAATGAACAAACCTGTAAACCCCCCTAAAAAGTGTCTATAAAACACCCGCAATAGGATCAAAATGGCATAGGGTCTTTTGGTTTTGTGTGGATACCTAAAACTTCAGGAGGAAAAAAGCCATGGGGTGGAATTGGATCAAACTAGACATCAAAACCCCGAAAGAAAAAAATAGAAGGGAAAATGGAAAATCGTTCATTAATTAAAACTCCTAAAAAAAACTTTTCAAACAGGTATTATCACAAAGGTCTTAGGTAGTAATTTTTGCGTGGTTTCCAAGTTACGATTTTTTCTTAATGTTTTTTTGTTTTGTTTTTTTGAAGTGGCGAAATGGATGGTTTTGAAATTGTTCGCAGGGCTGCCATTTCAGCCCTGAGTATCCCAGTGGTGTGGATTTTTTGTTGTTTGTTGTTTTTTGTTGTTTTTGTTGTTGTTTTTCCCTGTTCGCAGCTGGGATCAGAGGTTCATCAATGAGAGTGTTGCTTTTTGGGATAGTTTTTCTCTTCATTAAGGTAGCCACTTTTTGTCTTCGGGGGCGGGGAGTTTTATCGCCTTGGGTTTTCTTTACGTAGAAAACATGATGGAAATCTTGAAAAAAAGATATTGGAATTTGTGTGTGTATAGTGTGTGTAGGAAATGTATGAGAGGTGTTTTTTGTGTGGTTGGTGTGTGTGTGTGTTGTGTGTGTTGTGTGTGTGTGTGTGTGTGTGTGGTTTGTTTGTGTGTGTATGTGGTTGTGTGTGTGTTTTTTGTGTTATATAATATATGTGTGGGTATGTGTGTGTGTGCGTGTGTGTGTGTGTGTGTGTGTGTGTGTGTGTGTGTTGTGTGTGTGTGTGTGGTGTGTGTGTGGTGTGTTTGTGTGTGTGTGTGTGCAGAAACCTGTGATCTCTGCATGTTTTCCCATGTCAGTGCAGTCTTTAGTATGTGTCTAATGTCTTCTTAGCGTCGTGTGTACACATGCAACACACACGCACAAGCCACACACAACCCCCAACACACAACCCAAAAACAGCACACAACACATACACACACACACGCACCATACACACCACACAACCACACACACCACCACCACACACACACACCCACACACAACCTCATTTTTCAAGCGCACAAAGC
>JASPKP010008267.1:10000-11763 GCA_030674155.1 Stramonita haemastoma | reverse complement strand
TGACAAAAAACCACTATGTCTGATTCAGGGTGTCCAACAGTCTGTATTTCTACGCCACCGTGTTGGGGTCTGCCACGCTCTCTGGGGACCGCTACCTCAACTTTTCCCTCCTCAACCTGCAAAACATCCCCTCCATCCTTGTGGCCATCTTTTTGGTGCGGAGGTAGGACTGGCTTACTTCAGTTTGTTTGGTTTAAATAAAATGGTTACTCAGAAAAGAAAAACACATTGTACACAAACACGTTTGGGGCAGCAACAAGCCATAGCTTATAGTGTACTCCGCCATCAAACATAACGAAACTTCTTTTAATTTGGCAGCTGAAAAAACATTGTCGCAACAAATCAATCCTATCGAAAAGCGAAATTGATGAATCAAAGACATCCTTTCTAAACTTGCTGCCTTTACACTTGTGGAAACTTTGAAACCTCCTATTTGTTTGGGGTTTTTGCTTGTTCGTTTGGTTATTGTGTTGTTGCGCCCTTTTTCTGTCTTTCTTTTGTTTTTGCTGCCTCATCTTCTGTGAGGTGTCTTGTCTCGCTGTTCCTAGGCTGTTCACTCTGATCTTTTCATCCCAGTCATACCCAGTCTCGGAGGAGGGGGGTGGGGGCAGGATAGCCTAGTGGTTAGAGCGTTGTACTCAGCCATTTGACGTCCCGCGATCGAGCCCAGGTTTGAGCCAACACCGGAACGCCCGTTCAGGGGGATTTTCCCCTTGGAGGTAGTAATCAGTACTGACTCCACTACCCAGAAAGTCATACAGTACTGACTCCTCTTCCCAGAAAGTCATACAGTACTGACTCCACTACCCAGAAAGTCATACAGTACTGACTCCACTACCCAGAAAGTCATACAGTACTGACTTCACTACCCAGAAAGTCATACATTACTGACTTCACTACCCAGAAAGTCATACAGTACTGACTCCACTTCCCAGAAAGTCATACAGTACTGACTTCACTACCCAGAAAGTCATACAGTACTGAATCCACTACCCCTATTCTAAGGTCTTTCTGGAAAAAAGGCAGGAGAATGGACCAAGAAGGCAGAAAATAAACCAGAATTAGGTGACATGAAGAAAAAGACAGCATCAGAGAGTGGACAGGAATTGGGTGGAACGATCTGCTACGGAGGGCGGAGAACCGTAGGGAGTGGAGGAGGCTGGTTGCAGAGTCTCCAGTTGCGCCCCCACGGTCCATGGGACTACGGGACAGGTGAAGGTGAAAAAGAAAAAGTAAAAGGCAGAAAGGAAGAGGGGGATGAAAAAAGAGGGAATTCCTAGCACAGAATTTTCAGTTGGGGTACTGTTTATACTGAGAGGCACCCAGCTTCCCTACGAGGGAAACCCGAAACTGAGGTAACCCTATAACCAAACATGCAGTTTTTTTGGTTTTTTTTAAAATTGAATTTCGTCATTGTTCCTACCACCATGAACAATATTCATGACCCACTCTTTCAAAAGGCAAAACAGATTTTTAAGGTGTGCGCAAGATGTTCTGTGTGCGTTCGCACACGTGACCTCAGTTTATAGATTCATCCGAAAGACTTTCAGGGGACCGGGAGTGGAGTAAGTACTGATGTTAACTCCAGGGTAAAATCCCCTTAAACGGGTGCCTCGTGGTGGCTCGATCTGTCAGGCCACTACGAAGCCAGCGACCAGCGCACAGCGACAGCGACCAGCGACAGTTGTACCACTGTGTTAAAGTGCATACGTGTGTGAGTGTGTGTTTGTGTGTGTTCAAAAATGACGAACCTCGGAGCTGTA
>JASPKP010008267.1:0-5000 GCA_030674155.1 Stramonita haemastoma | reverse complement strand
GAGGGTGGAGGAAAGTTATGGGGGAGTATGATGGGGGCAGGTATGATGAGGGCCTGCTCCAGAAAGACCATCTCCCTGGGCAGCCTGTCTTAAGCTGGGCCCCGCTGGGGGGGTTATCCTGAAAAAATCAACTCCAGGCCTTCTTTCCTGGAGACTTGCAAACGGTGAATGATGCTCCTCAGTCAGAGAAGTGAGCCAACTGAAGATGGGCATCATATGATACCCTTCAGGAGAATGTAGAGAGGGAAGGGGAATGTAGAGAGAGGAGAAAGAAGGAGGAGAATAAAGTGAGAGGGCAGTGTAGTGAGGAGAAAGGAGGAGGGCAGTCAAGTGAAGAGATTGGAGGAGGGCAGTCAAGTGAAGAGATAGGAGGAGGGCAGTCAAGTGAAGAGATTGGAGGAGGGCAGTCAAGTGAAGAGATTGGAGGAGGGCAGTCAAGTGAAGAGATTGGAGGAGGGCAGTCAAGTGAAGAGATTGGAGGAGGGCAGTCAAGCGAAGAGATTGGAGGAGGGCAGTCAAGCGAAGAGATTGGAGGAGGGCAGTCAAGCGAAGAGATTGGAGGAGGGCAGTCAAGCGAAGAGATTGGAGGAGGGCAGTCAAGCGAAGAGATTGGAGGAGGGCAGTCAAGCGAAGAGATAGGAGGAGGGCAGTCAAGCGAAGAGATTGGAGGAGGGCAGTCAAGCGAAGAGATTGGAGGAGGGCAGTCAAGCGAAGAGATTGGAGGAGGGCAGTCAAGCGAAGAGATTGGAGGAGGGCAGTCAAGCGAAGAGATAGGAGGAGGGCAGTCAAGCGAAGAGATTGGAGGAGGGCAGTCAAGCGAAGAGATTGGAGGAGGGCAGTCAAGCGAAGAGATTGGAGGAGGGCAGTCAAGCGAAGAGATTGGAGGAGGGCAGTCAAGCGAAGAGATTGGAGGAGGGCAGTCAAGCGAAGAGATTGGAGGAGGGCAGTCAAGCGAAGAGATTGGAGGAGGGCAGTCAAGCGAAGAGATAGGAGGAGGGCAGTCAAGCGAAGAGATTGGAGGAGGGCAGTCAAGCGAAGAGATTGGAGGAGGGCAGTCAAGCGAAGAGATAGGAGGAGGGCAGTCAAGTGAAGAGATTGGAGGAGGGCAGTCAAGTGAAGAGATTGGAGGAGGGCAGTCAAGCGAAGAGAAAAGGAGGAGGGCAGTGTAGAGAGGAGAAGAATGTTTTATTTTATTATATTATATTATATTATTATTTATTTTTATTTTATTCTTTTATGTATATCAGTGTATATGTGAGTGTTACATCATCCCATTCTTTTTCTCTCTTTTTCTTTCTTTTTCTGTATGTGTTTTTTTTCTTTAAAGCTTCAGGAAGTGAATGAATTTGATTCACCGGGTGTGCCTGATTTTGATTGATTCTGCTTCTTCATTTCATCCCAGCAAGAGTACGCTAGATAAACTGAGCTTTCCATAACTATCAGATGTGTACTGATTCTTCGTTGGGAACTATGTTCTGATTATGCCGACTGAAGTGACTTGCCACAGTGATTATTTGAACTAACTCTGATGCTGTTTTCCTGTACCTGCATTGTTTTATTTTATACTCATTGTGAAGTTCTGACCTTCAAGGAGAGACTAGCACTTTACTCAGCCGTGGGGACTGTACAGTGGTCGTAAACTCGGTTTAATCCTGGTAAAATGCAGGAAAGCATACATGATTTTGCATGCTTATGGGCTGCAAATGCTTAATTTAGCATTATGTGCAGTATACTTTCATTGCGTTTTGCTTTATCTTGCGTTTAATAGTGATTCTATTGTCAAATTCGTAATCAGTATGTCGAACGCTTTCCAACGATATGCCACAAGACCATATTACAAACTGTTTAAAAAATATGGTAAAATTCAAATTTTATGACGTCATAAAATCTTTAAAAAAGTGACCTTCCGACACTTAGATCGCCCTACTTTTTGAATATGTTAATAGCTAGCTACTTTTCTATCCAATCATCGCAAAAGCATTACTATTACAATTAATTCTTTTCTCGGCACTTTTTTTGCAAATATTGACTAGACTATTTTTGTTTCTGCCTTGTTCCTTGTCGTCCTGTCACCTCCTTTTTGTCTTTTTTTCTTCCTTCTTAGTCAATTCTCCTACCTTTTATCCAGAAAGACCATATAGATAACAATTCTCCCCCATGCCGAAATCGGAAGCGCTGGGCCTGACTTGTCAGGCGCTTAACGGCAGCGCGACGCATTTTCGCTCATATGACAGACAACAATGAGTTGCTGTTTCAATGTCCGAGGAAGAAGAAGACTGTGTTCATTGTTTCAGCGTTTTTGGTTTAATACGCTGATTGTTTACTCAATCACAATAATTGAGGGTGCTAAGATGCAAAGAATAATGTGTAGTATAATTTTTTAAGTTTGGCGCTCTGCTTTCGTTTCCCCACTTTCTGGGTTGATTTTTTTTTGCTGTTTGTTTTGATTTTATTTACCTTTTACCTTTTGATTTTAAGGGATATATTGTGCAAGTGTATGTGTACCTGCCAGCATATGTATGTATGTGCGATCGTGTTTGCATGTGGCTACCTACTTATTTGTCTGTCTGTCTGTCTGTCTGTCTGTCTTTGTGTGTGTGTGTGTGTGTGTGTGTGTGTGTGTGTGTGTGTGTGTGTGTGTGTGTGTGTGTGTGTGTGTGTGTGGTGTTGGTGTGTGAGTGTGTGTGTTTGTGTGAGTCTGTCTTCCAGTCTGTCAGTTTGTAGCTGCAGCTCACCTGCCTATTAGATGCAGTACTTTATTATGCGAAAATATATCCGCCAGGTGGAGAAGGGGTGGCGCTAACTGTGGCGACAGTTGCTCAGTTTTTGGGCATGTTCTGTCTAACGGGATCCTACATCCTACTCTTTGTCCATATTTGGAGGCTTTCCCTACTGGACTCAGGTCAGTTCGCAAGTAGTGGCTCAACTCTCTCTCTCTCTCTCTCTCTCTCTCTCTCTCTCTCTCTCTCTCTCTCTCCTCTCTCTCTGTCTCTCTCTCTCTCTCTCTCTCTCTCTCTCTCTCTCTCTCTCTCTCTCTCTCTCTCTCCTCCTCTCTCTCTCTTCTCTCTCTCTCTCTCTCTCTCTCTTAAGCTTAGTTAGACGTACGCCCAATGATCTTGTGTATAGTGAAACTAATAGATATCCTCTCTCTGTTAATGCTGCTGTAAGAGGTATTAGATACTGGATTAAGATTCTACATATGGATTTGAACAGGCTACCTTTTAAATCTTACAAGATGCTTTTTGATCTAGATGTCAAAGGGAAAAAACAACTGGTCTACAAAACAAATACGCACCTGTTTATGTGAACTCGGTTTTGGATTTGTTTGGCTCGATCAAGGTGTTGGAAATTGTAGAGAATTTATAAACGCTATCAGGCAAAGATTGATTGACTGCCGATGGCAGCAATGGAGTGATCATATACAAACCAGTGAAATATATCAAATGTATAGACAATTTATAAGTACACATGGATATCAAACCTTATCTACCGCTTGATATGGACATATATTTGAAAAGAATTATGTCTAAGTTAAGACTTGGTGTATCAGATATAAACGTTCATAAATTCAGATACAGAGAATATGGTGTTGATGACCTCAGGTTACTATGCCCGTTATGTAGGCAAGCACCTGAAAATGAGGTGCATTTTGTGTTATGCTGTCCAGTGTTCGAGGACGTTAGGCAGAATTACATCCTTGTAAAATATAGTAGGCAGCCTAATTATTTTCGACTCTAGTTTACTCATGGCGTCAAGTCAGCCTGAGGTTGTGCGCAGCCTCACTTTATATTCGTGTAAAGCTTTCAGAATTAGAGATATTTTATTATCGTAAGTCATATTTTTGCAACTGATTTTGTCGCTATACAATATTTTGTTGTTGTTATTGCTGTTGTCTTTTATCCCACACCAAAATACTAAGCAGTTCGGCAACCCCCTTCATGTATGGACCAATGGCCTTTTTTGTGAATGAATCATTCGTTTGTGGGTGTGTGTCTCCACGTGGCTCCTTTTGTTCCAGAGCTGCAGCCGCCGGCACAACGGCCACGTTCAACAGGATGGTGGTGATGGCGTCACCCTTCCTCCTGCTGTGGGTAAGTTGTGACGTCATGTGACGACATGTCACTTGCTTTTTCCCATATGGCCACTGTGGTCTGCGGGACTATGTCATGTCACGACACGTCACTTGCTTTCCCCCATATGACCTCTGTGGTCTGCGGGACTGTGTCATGTCATGACACGTCACTTGCTTTCCCCCATATGGCCTCTGTGGTCGGCGGGGCTGTAAACAACCAGACTGAGTTGGATTAGATTGGACCATGGGGATGCCGGGGACCTGTCATTATAAAGGGCATCCCCACCTTCTGGAAGGTCTGTTCTAGGTATTCCCTCTTTTCTACCCCTCTCTGTGTTTCTGTCTTGTATGTTTCGTTCCTCTCATCTCCACCTTGTCTATTTTCTGTCTTCGTAGTCCATTTTTCTGAGTCCCCCCCCCAAAAAAAAAAGAAAAAAAAAGAAGACATCTTCTCTCCCACGCCGAAGTCGGATGTGCTGGGTCTGACATGTCAGGCGCTTAACGGCAGCGAGACGCATTTCCCCTCACATGACAGACAATAATAGTTGATGTCAGAGCGTTCGACAACGACAATGTCACCTGGTTTGAACTTTTTTTTTTTTAGGGAGGGGGGGGGGGGGGGGGGGGGGGGGGGGGGGGGGGGGGGGGGGGGGGGGGGGGGGGGGGGGGGGGGGAAGCAATCACGATTTTTTTTGCTCGTGTTATATCGCCTGGTTTAAAATTTCCATGTCATGTCAAACCGTGTTTAAATATTAATAATTACGGGAGAAAATTGCACACAAACACTTACAGACAGACAGACAGACAGACAGACAGACAGAGACAGACATACAGACAGACAGACAGACAGACAGACAGACAGACACACACATACACACACCACACACACACACACACACACACACACACACACACACACATACACACA
>JASPKP010008266.1:0-11765 GCA_030674155.1 Stramonita haemastoma | reverse complement strand
CAGATGCTGGGCGCGTTGCTTGTCAGTAAGGGGTCAGCCTCTTGACCTTCATCCTCTTTTGACACTGTCGTCTTTCCCCTGCTTCTTTTTGGTTTTGCTTTTGGGGGGGAATTTCTTCTCTTGTATGTCTCTTCCCTTGTCTCTCTCCCTTGTGTGAAATGAAACATTTATTTTGGTTTTGGGTTTTTAATTAAGTCCCAACGGACCCACCGTTTTAGGACTGTACCGTCACAAACCACCAAACAACGAGGGTTTTAAAGAAAAATTTTTTTTTTTAAAAATAAAGTACAATACACCCCATAAGTAGCATCGGGGGGGCCAAAACTGCAATTTTGAAGGTTTAACAATTATGCGCCAAAAGAGAGATAAAACTTTCCTGCTTAGTGTTATTTTCTTCGGAGGTGGAATTTTTCCCCCCTGCTAAGTGACGACATAATGTCCCATTTTTTTGGAAAAAAACAGACTGCCGGGGGGGTTAAGGCACCATGGATTAAAGCACTTTTATTTTTCTTAAACCGAAAGGACTGAAATTTCTTTTGGTTTAGCCAGGACCTTCTTTGGATGAGAAAAAAAAGTGAGGCCCTTTTTTTGAAACTGTAAAAATCCCCACAAGGGGACAGAGCAAAAGAAACCCAACGC
Source organism: Stramonita haemastoma (assembly GCA_030674155.1). NCBI lineage: Eukaryota > Metazoa > Mollusca > Gastropoda > Neogastropoda > Muricidae > Stramonita > Stramonita haemastoma. The sequence continues at coordinate 11,126 of JASPKP010008266.1, read as the reverse complement.
CCAAACCAACCAACCCAAACCCAAACCCAACTTAAACCAAAAAAAAACCCCAAAAAACAACCCTTCCCTACCCCCCCCCCCCCCCCCAACCTAATTCGAATTCTTAAAATCAAAACAGAGGCAAATGCAAAAGTGGGTACCATTGTGATGATGCCACCCCAACACACAAAAACAACACAAAACCCCCCACCCCCCCCCCCCCCCAAACCCCATACGCACCAAAAGGGTTTTTAATCAAAGCAGGATGAAAGCTGAGAAAGTGGTCCATTTATGATGCAGCTGTGTAAAACTTTTTTTAAAATTTTTTTTGTGAGTAGGCTCGCCCCTCTTGTTCCCAAAGCATACAGACAGTGTAATGCTGTTTGCCAAGGTTTGGGGTGAAATAAGGTGGCTTGATGTTTTTCCCTTTTTACAGGTCATAGACTCGTTGTTTTAGTAATGACACATTAAATTTAAAAGTTGTCAAAAACCAAAAGGGGTTTTCCAAAGGGCGAATGGCGGACGTGCTCATTATCTATTTATTTTATCTTTTTTCTAATATCTATTATCTATCTTTTCTATTATCTATCTATTATTTATCTATTACCCTATCTATCTATCTTTATCTTTCTATCTATCTATTGTCTATTTCGTTTTTTTGTTTGTTTGTCTGTCTGTCTTTGTCTGTCTGCCCTGTCTGAGTCTGTCTGTCTTCCTTCTGTCTTTCTTTTCTTAGTCATAACTTAAAAAAAAATTTTACCTTTAAAAACGAAATTTTTGTTTTTTTGGTTTATTTTTTGTTCTTTTTGTACAGATTCTTTTACATTTTTATTGTTTTGGGTATAACTGCTTGATGATTCCCCCTTAGATCTTGTTTCTTTGGGTTTAAAACAAAATTTTCATTCAAAGAAAATTACATTATTAATAACACGGTTATAATAGAAAACAACAACTAAAACCCTTGAGGGGTTTCAAGAAAAATGAAAAGTTCGTTTTAATTTGGCAGGGGGGTGACTCAAAAGTTTCAAAGCATAAACTGTTGTTCTTCTTTTTTTTTTTTTTTTAAAACAATCGGACAACAAAAACATGTTTTTTTTTTTTTAAAGCTTCCCTTTCAAAGTCACGGAAAATTACGTTTTTTGGAAAGGTAAGAACAACTTAAAAAAGAAATTATGAAAAACACACAAAAAGCAAGTGGGAGAAGAAAGAACAAGAGCGGCAAGTGAATACTGTAAAAAAAAAAAAGAGGAAGTTTTTATTACCTGGATCTTCTTTGGTTTAGGAGGACGGGGATGGATAAAAAAAACCCACACGAGGCTTATTCCCTACCCTCGATATAGAAAATAAATAAATAAATAAAAAATGTAAAAAGCAATCTTTTTTGGTCTTTTTTCCTTTCTTAAAGAGTCTTAATTAAATTAATTATTTAAATTAATTTTTTTCTTTTTTTCTTTTTTCTTTTCTTTTTTTTTTTTTCTTTCTTTTTTTTTTTTCTTTTGCTTCGGGTTTTTTGTTTGTTGTTGCTTTGGCCCTGTTTTGTGTTTGCTGTTTTTTTTTCCCCCATCCGACCTTGGCCTTCCTTTCCCCTTACTTCTTCCTTTTCTGAATCTTTCTTTGTGTTTTTTTTTTTTTTAAACATCTTTTATTCTTCCCCTCTTCCTTTCCTTTTTTACTTTTTCTCTATTTTTGTTTTTTCTTTCTTTTTTTTACTTTTTTTCCCTTTCTTACTTGCTTTTTTTCATTTCTTTCTTTCTTTTTTTTTTTTTTTTTTCTTTTTTTTTTCTTTCTTTCTTTTTTTCTTTCTTTCTTTTTCTTTCTTTTTTTTTTTCTTTCTTTCTTTCTTTTTTTTTTTTTTTTTCTTTTCTTTCTTTTTCTTTTTCCTTTTTCTTTTTTACTTTCTCTCTATTTCTTCCTTTCTTCATTTTTTTTCTTTCTTTCTTTTTACTTTCCCTCTCTATTTCTTCTTTCTTCATTTTTTCTTTATTTTTTTTAAATTTTCCTTCTATTTTTCCTTTCTTCTTTCTTTCCTCTCTATTCTTCCTTTCTTCATTTCTTTCTTTAATTTATTTTTTTTTCTTTCTTTTTCCTTTTTTCTTTCTTTCTTTCTTTCTTTTTCTTTCTTTTTTTTCTTTCTTTTTTCTTTTTTTTCTTTTTTTCTTTTTTTTTTTTTTTTTCTTTCTCCCCTATCGGGGGTCTGGGTCTAAGTGTTGCAGGTGTCATAAATTTTTTTTTCCAATTTGGTCCTAAAGGGGAGTGGTTCGTTTCACCCAAATCTTTTGTTCTTTCTTTTGGGGGCTCTCACCCGGGCATAGCACCCCCAAAAGTTCCAAGTGATTTTTTTCCCAATTTTGCTGAGGTGCCCACTTCGCCAGATCGATTTCGCTCGATCAACCTTCGTTTTTCTTAGGGTTACAAGGGGGTTTTCGTCCGGTTGGGGAAAGTGATCAGGGTTTTGGTTTTTTTTGTGTGTTGGTGTTTTGTTTTGTTTCTTGGGGGGTTGGGGGTTGGAGAGTTGGATTTTTGTTTCTTTCTGTTTTTTTTCGTTTTTTTTCTTTTTTCTTTCTTTTTTCACTCTGTCCCTTTTTGTTGCTGTCTGTCTTTTTCTGTCTGTCTGTCTGTTTTCTGTCGTTGTTGTCTGTCTGTCTGTTTCTTTCTTTTTGTCTTTCTTTTTGTCTTTCTTTTTTCTTTCTTTTATCCTTTTCTGTCTGTTGTCTTTTGTCTCTTTCTTTTTTTCCTTTTTTCTTTTTTTTCCTTTTGTCTTGTTCTCTGTCTGTCTGTCTGTATGTTGTCTGTTCTTTTTTTCTTTCCTTTCTTTCTTTCTTTTCCCTGTCTTGTCTGTTGTCTGTCTGCTTTTTTTTTTTCCTTTTTTTTTTCTTTCTTTTTTTTTCTTTCTGTCTCTTTGTTGTCCTGTTTTGTTTCTTTTTTTCTTTCTTTTCTTTCTTTTTTTTTCTTTCTTTCTTTTTTCTTTCTTTTCTTTCTTTTCTTTCTTTCTTTCTTTCTTTTTCTCTGTGTCGTCTGCTGTCTTTTTTTCCTGTTGTCTGTCTTTCTTTCTTTCTCTTTTGTCTGTCTGTATGTCTGTCTTGCTGCTGTATGTCTGCCCCTCTCTTTCTTTTTTTTTTTTCTTTCTTTCTTTTTTTTCTTTCTTTCTTTTTTTTTCTTTTTTTTTTTTTCTTTTTTCTTTTTTTTTCTTTCTTTCTTTTTCTTTCTTTCCTTTTTTTCCTTTTTCTTTCTTTTTCTCTCTGTCTGTCTGTCTCTGTCTTTTTTTTTTTTTTCTTTTTTTTTCTTTCTTTCTTTCTTTTTTTTTTTTCTTTTCTTTTTTTTTCTTTCTTTCTTTTTTTTTTTTTTCTTTCTTTTTTTTTCTGTTCTGTTTGTTGTCTGTAGGTCTGCTTGTTGTCTGTCTCTTTCTTTCTTTTTTCGCCCCTCCCTCAGTGCTGCAGGTTCAGTCCCGGGTTTTGGTCCCCTTTCTTTCTGTTTTTTGGAGATAACCCCAAACCCAAATAGAAAACGGGGATCAGGTTAAAAATGTATGAATGACGGACGAAGTACCCAAGGGGTTTAGTCGTTTAAAACTACCATCGGGGGTGGGTTTAAAGAGTGGGTTTCAATCCGGCGCGGCGTCTGATGAATTAAGGTGAAAAGGATTTTTTTTTTTACATTTCCCAGGAAAATTTTTAGAAAACTCCGTGCCCCTTAAATTCCCCCCCCGTGATATATCCTGCAGAAGATCAAAATTAAAGGTTAAAAAATCCCCTTTTTTGTCCTTCGGTGGGTTCGGGAAAAAACATACCCGTGGCCCGTGTAATAGAATGGTGATCTGAAGTGGATGTGTTCAATGGGCCCCGGGCAGACCTTCTGCAAAGACAGCGTAGAAGACCCGGCACCACGCATCCCACCCGAAAAGGGGAACAGAGAGAGAAAAGAGGGGAAGAGAGGGAGAGAGGGAGGGGAGAGAAAAAGAGAGAGAAGTAGAGAGAGAAGAGGGAGAGGGGAGAGGGAGAGAGAGAGAGAGACACACCAGACAGACAAGAGAGAGAGAGAGAGGGGAAGAAAAGAGAGGAAAAGGAGAGAGAGAGAAGGAGAGAGAGAAGAAGATAGACAGAAGAAGAAAAGGAAGACAGACAGACGCAGGACAGACAGACAAAAAGACAGACGACAACAGGGGGGGACGGCCGAAGGGACGGACGGCGGAGGGGACGGAGGCGACAGCCAGACAGACAAAAGACAGCCCCGACAGACAGACAGGGGGCGGGGCAGACACAGACAAAAGAAAAACTGAAAAACAACAATTACAGCCACAGACCCAAGAAAGACAAGCAGCCCGAGACGACAAGAAGAAAAAAAAATTCCCGAAAACTAAAAAGTCATTCCGATAAAAAAAAAAAAAAAAAACAAAAAAAACCCCCCACCCCCCCCCCCTTCCCCCCTTTCCCCCCAAACCCCAAAAAAAATTTTGTGTGGATTAAACCCCCCCCCCTAAACTTAGCGAATGGAAACCCGGGGCCCCCCACCCCATGGAAAGGCAATAAAGTAAATTTTTCAGAATGGATCCCTGGAGTGTGATGTAAAACCCTTGTCGAACTTGGATGACAGAGAAGAGAGGAAAAGAGAAAAGAAAAAGAGAGAGGGGGGGAGAGAAGAGAGAGAGAAGAAGGGAAAGAGAGAGAGAGAGGTTACGCGATAAATAATGGGGGGGGGGGGGGGGGGGGGCCCCCCTTTTTTGTTTGAAATCCCCTTTCCCCCCCCCCCCCCCCCCCCCTTGTCCCCCACTCCCCCCCCTCCCCCCACTTTTTCTTCCTTTTTAACCGTTTTTTTTCCAATCTGTCGTTTGTCCTTCCGTTTTTTTGTTGGTTGAAATTTTTGTTCCCGTAAAATGGAGTTGGTGTGATTTTTTTTATATAAATATGTGGGTGGTTGGGGGGGGGGGTTTTGGTGGTGTGTGGGGGTGTGTGGTTGTTTGTTTGTTTGTGTGATAGAAAATTTTAATTTTTGGGGACGGAAAAAAAACCCCTGGCTTTGGGTTGACAAATTAAAACCACTGAATTTGGCTTTTTAGCTCAGTGCGTCTCTTTCAAACCCCTAGTAAATACCGAATTTGTTAAAGGGGGGTGTTTAAACTAAAAACATCGCAAAGTCCTTTCATGCATGAACAAAGTCCTTTGATGCATCAACAAAACCAAACAAATCCTTTGTACATCAACACAGTCCTTTGTAATCAACAAATATTTTGATACATCAGCACAGCTCCTTTGAACACGAACGCCAACCGCTCCTTTGATTCATCTTTACCCCCTTTTTTGATACACGTGAACGCCAAACAGCCCCTTTGATTCATCACCAATTCCCCAACCCAAGCCCCTTTGAAAATCAACACAGTTTTTTTGTAAATCAACACAGCCCTTTGATTCTTCAACACAGCTCCTTTGATCATCAACCAGCCCCTTTAATCCTCAACACAGCCCCTTTTGATCACAACGCAGCCTTTGTTTCATAAACAGCTCCTTTGTCTCAACACAGCCTTTGATTCTTCAACACGCCCCCTTTGTTTCATCAACACAGCTCTTTGTACATAAACACAGCTCCTTTGATACTAAACCCAAGTCCTTTGATCACACATGTGCTTTGTTCTCAACACAGCCCCCTTGGATACTCAACACGCCCCTTTATTCACAACACAGCTCCTTGGATAAAAAACACACCCCTTTTGATACATCAACACAGCTTTTTTGATACAGGACTGCCACACAGCCCTTTGATTACCCAAAACAACTCTTGGATACATAAACACATCCCCTTTGATTCATCAACACGCTTTTGGATACAGTCACGAAACACAGCCCCTTTGATTCATTAAACAGTTTTGGATACATGACAACCCAACGAGTTCCTTTGAACAGAAACACAACTCTTTATAAGCAACACGTCTTTGTACATCGACTCGCACAAGTTCTTTGATTCATCAAAACATCCTTTGATACAGCAACCGCTCCTTTGATACATCAACACAGCTCCTTCGTACTTCAAACTTTCCCCTTTTGTACAGAACACATCCCTTCGATACTAAAACCCTCCCCTTTTGATACATCAACACGCCCTTTTTATAACAACACAGCTCCCGTACTAAACAAGTTTTTTTGATAATCAAACGCTTCTTTGAAACTCAAACGCCCCTTCCCAACATAAACACAGCTCCTTCGATACATCAAAAAACACCCAACACAGCTCCTTGATAAAAACCAGCCTTCAAAAATTTCCCTTGATACATAACAACGCCTACAAAGCTCCTTTTGGATACATCAACAACACAGTCCTTTGAACTTCAACAACCTAAAAAGCTCTTTTTTTACATCCCAACGCAAAAAAAAAAAAAAAAAAAAAAGTCCATTGATACATAACTACCCAAAACAAAGCTCCTTTGATACATCAAAAACCAGCCCTTTGATAATCAAAAACCCTCAAGAAAGCCCCTTTGATGCATCAAACACACTTTCCCTTTTGATTCATAAAACACCTCAAAAAGGCCCTTGAACATCAACCCCTCAAAACACCCCTTTTTGTACATTAACTCAAAACAGTCCTTTGATAATCAACAAAGTTCTTTTTAGTCTGAACAAAGTCTTTGTACTTAATTTTAGCAAAAACCCCCCTTGATCATCAAACCAACAAAGTTTTTTTGATATTTAAAAAAAGCTCCTTTGTTTTCACCAACAACGCATTCAAATTTCTTTGAATAACAACCTAAAGAAAGTATTTGTACTAAAAAACGCAATTCAAGCCCTTTGAACAAAAACCCTAAAGGGAAAGCTCCTTTATATGTAAAAAAAAGCTCCTATGATACTCATCAAGTTCCTTTGACACATAAACAAAAAATCGGGTGATATATCAGCATAGTTCCTCTGTACATGAAAAAAGCTCTTTGGATCATGAACCCCACCCACATGAACAGCACCCCCATTTGGAGAATCAGATCTGCCTGAAAAGGTATTGTGGTGACTTGCAGCAGCCATTAAAGTACAACGTCCCGGCGACAGAGGAAACCAATTAAACCATAAACCATAAACAAAATAAAATTTGGGGTTGGGTCCCTAAAGTCTTTTTTTTTACTCTTCTCCCCCCCCCCCCCCCCCCCTCCCCCCCTCTCCCCCCCCCCCCTTCTTACACCCCCCCCCCCCCCTCTTTTTCGCTTCTTCTCTCTTCTCTCTCTTCTTCTCTTCTTCTCTCTCTTCTCTTCTCTCTCTCTCTCTCTCTCCCCTTTTCCACGTTTTTTCTTTGCCTTTTCCCCCCCTCTTACTTTCCCCCCTTCCCCTGAAAATTATTTTTGTTGCATATAATTTATAAATACAACAGCGGCACTTTTTTTTTTTCAGTTGAGGATCCGCGTATGGGAAAATTGGGAGGATCTCGACATTGTGGCCGGGAAGCTTTTAGTTGTGGAACGAACACACACCCACACACACACACACACCCCACACACACAACCAACACACAACCCCACAACAACAAAAAAAATACCAACACACCAAAAAACCACCACAAACCAACACACACACCACAACCAACACACCCCCCACACACACACACACCAAAAACACCACCACAAACACACTACAAAACCCCCCAAAACACAAAACACACACACACAAAAACACACAAAACACCAAACACATCACACAACACAAAAAAACACACACCAAAAACACAAAACAACAAAACACACAACACCACACCACACAACCAAACACACCACACACACACACACACCCCCAACACAACACACACACACAATTGTTTTGAAAAAGCACTCAAACTTTGATGACAAACATAATCCATGCACAAAAACGTGTTTTGATTTTTTAAAAAAAACCCTTTAAACTTAAAAGCGGTTTTAAATCATATACACTCACGGATTGGATCGTGGAAAATCATTACAAACCCCGTCAATTTGTTTTTGAAACAGGATTTTTAAAGCATCTGTTTTTAAAATGGTAAGGGAAAACATTTTTTTCATTTTTCCAACGTATCGTTTTTAATCTTTCAGTTTAAAAAACTTTTTTTGAAAAATTTTTAACGAAAGCCCCCCCTATGTCAATCATTGATTAATCCATATAAGCTTTTTGTGTTTTTTGGGACATATTTGACAATTTTTCCCCTTTTGGTTGTGTGCAAAAAAAAAAACAACTTGATAACAATGCAAATCATTATTTTTTTCACATTGGATGTTTTATTTATTTTTTTTAAAATATGTGGTGGCTAAAACCTTTTCTGAGCAGTCAGAACCCTCGTTTTGATAAATATCCTATTTTTGATTATGTCCCAAGAAAAACTTTTTTTGCAAACAGTTTGTTTTTGTTGTTTTGTTGTTGTTTTGGGGGTGGTTTTGTTTTTTTTGTGTTTTTTTTTCCAGAATTTTTCCTTAAATTTCCCCTTTACGCTGCAACAAATCGGGGAAAAAGTAAAACCCATACATTAAATTTTCCCCTTCTCTTCTCTCTCTCTCCCCCGCCGCGGTAGTCTAGTGGTTAGGGCGTTGGACTCGTAATCTAAAGGTTGCGGGGTTTGATCCCAGTTTTCCGCTATGGGTTGTGCCCTTGGAAAAAAACATTTTTGGCTATTTTCTCACCCCCCATGTGTAAAAAGGGGGGGACCAAAACCTTGGTTGGGGGGGTTTTTCCCCGCGATAGACTGGCGCCCATCCCGGGGGGGTCTATGACTTCAGTCGCTTTAAAGCCCCAGAAACGGGATAAGCCGGCTGATGAAACCTTAGGCTCGGGACAGACTTTAACTTAACTCTTCTCTCTCTCTCTCTCTTCTTTCTCTCTCTTCTCTTCTCCCTCTCTCTCTCCTTCCCTTTCTCTTTTCCTCTCTCTCTCTTTTCTGTAAAAATGTGAGAGGGAAATTACACTAAAAAACAGTAAAAACAATTTAAGATCCAACTATTTAGGGCAATAAAAACCCTATTGTGGTATGTGGGGGCGAAAAGGTGGACTTTGTTTCCAAATAATTTGTTCAAACCAATGGGGACTGTATTTTTAGGGCCCTTTTATCGTACCTGTTTACAATTTTTTTTTTTTTAACCCTTTTCTTTTTGCGTTTTGCAGTTTTTTCACGACCATTTTTAACGAGTTTCCTTGGTGGACTACCCAACTCGACGCACTTTGCTCTAGCCACCTTTTTTTCCCACACAACGAAAAAAGCAGGGAAACATGGCGAAAAAAACTTTTTTTCCAGCAGTGTCCCAGCAATTATCAGGAACCGAGGAAAACGTGGAAAAGAAGCGTGCTACGTTCATCGAAACGAATTGGCCGGTCGATCTCTTTTTTCTTTCTTCTAGATGCGCCACAGCCCCATTCTTTCAAACAGTGCTAAGTGTAGCAAACCATAGCCTTTTTCAACTCAGGGTCCGTTCTCTTGCCCGTTCCCTTCCTCACATTAATGACTTCTTGAAAAGATCAAGCAAATTCTCTGGTTCTCATTGGCTGTGTAGCAGCAGACAAATTTTTAAAATCAGTTCAAAGTGGGCCCAAAGGTTTTGTCCGATTTTTTTCAAGGATTTTGGGGACGGTCCTCCAGCATCGTCGCATCCAGAGTGACAAGGAGGTCCCGTCCTCAGCCGCGTTGATTTTTCTTCAAAAAACGAGGAATTTTCGGGGTTGGGGGTTGGGGACGGTTCATCAAAAATCCCCGTGGGCCCGTCTTTCGCCATGGGTCCCATAGAACGAAAGTTGCCCTTTAGTCTCTCCCGGTGCTTATAGCATTTCCCTCTTTCATATTTTTGATAGGGCTATTTTCCTTTGATAATCTTTTAAAATGCTTTCTTTGACGATCTTTGTTTGACTCCCCTTCACGGAGTCGCTTGGAAACGTAACTCGGTTTAACATTTTTTTTCGAAAGGGAGAGTTGGTTTTTTTGGGGAGGGCCATCGTTTTTTTGAGGAACTGTGATGTTGAAATCATCGCATAGAGCCTTGCGTACTCGTCCTTTCCCCTCTTTAGAGCTGCGTGGTTTTCTTTGATTCCCTGCTTGTCTCTGAACATTTTTTTCTTCCCAAAGAACAGCCCTAGTGATAGTTAGCAACCTCCCTCGTTTTTATGCTATTTCCCAAAACCCCAGTACAAAAAACTTGTCTTTTTCATGAATGTGTTTGGTTTTTTTTATATTCTTATTCTTGAAAAAAAATTCTTGGAAACAGGGGAAAATTTACCCAAGAAGGGAAGTACTGAATGAGTTTTGTGTTTTTCTCCGCCCCCCTGTCAACAAAGACAAAACGAGGAAAGACGCTTTTGCTTCCTAAAAAAAAAAAAAGGTGAGTTCCCAAAAATTTAAACCCAAACATGGAGGCTTTTAAAAAGGTAAAAGGAACCCTTTTCAGTTAACGGTTAAGATGACATGGGGCCCACTTCCCAAAAATTGTTTGTGATGCTGATTGTGAAGAAAAAAAACACCAGAACCCCCCCCCAATACTTTTTTGAAAAGTGAGCCGTCAAAAACCCCCAAAAAACCCTGCAACAAAAATGATTTTTTTTTTTTTTTAAAGTTTTCCCCCTTTTCCTTTTATTCATTCACAAAAAATTTCACAATGTGAGTAAAAAATGTACTTGATGTTTTGGTTTCCCGCGTTGCATTTAAAGCAAAATAGAAGAGGTAGTTGTGGGTTTGGGGTGTTGGGGGGGTTTTTGGGGTTTTGTCTGCGTTTTTTTTTTTCCAAAGTTTTAATTTTTTTTTTTTTTTTAACCCCCCAAAAAAAAAAAACGGGCCATCCAAAAGGATTTTAAAATTCCTTTTTGAAATGTCTCTCGAGCAGAAATATGTATTTCTTTTAAACCTCGAAAAGCAACAAAATCTGAAGGGGTAAATAGCCACCATGGGAAAACAGGGAAAAAAAAAGAAATTGCAACCCGTTTAAAAACCCCTTATTTTTCAACCGTTTTTTTTTATTCCCCCTTTTCTGGCGACCGTGGGGGCACCCATGAAAGAAATTCAATAGTTCCCTCCTTCCTCTCTTTTTTCCTTTTCCTTTTCGGGGTTTTTTTGGTTTAGGCCTGTCCCTTCGTATGTTGTTCCTCCCCCTCCTTTTCCCCTTTTAAAATGCTGCTGATTTTGGATTGGTGACATGAAACAAAAATTTTAAAAAAATTTATTTTTTGTTTGGG